>CAJFCX010000078.1:0-46684 GCA_904066255.1 Eimeria sp. OTU-X | reverse complement strand
GGTGTTGATAGGAAGGGAAAGAGTGTTACTGCTGCTGGTGGTGGTGGTTAGGGATAGGGTACTGCTGCTGCTCAGGGAAACGATGCTGCTGTTGCTGCTGTTGCTGCTGTTGCTGCTGTTGCTGCTGTTGCTGCTGTTGCTGCTGTTGCTGCTGACGTGCACACGGCTGGTTGTACATGGAGATTTAGTGCTGCTGTTGCTGCTGTTGTTACGAATCCTACTGGGGAAATTGCTAACGGAAGATAAGCTGCTGCCTTCAATCCTGTTGTTACCACCCACAGCAACAGCAGCTGCAGCAGCTGCTGTTGCTGTTGTTGCTGCTGCTCGTTCTTCAAGATTACCTCCCTCCTCCTTCTCTTCCCCTCCTTCCTTCGGAGGCTGGGGGCGGGAGCGCAGCACATCCACCTCCCTTTGCTGCTGCAGCAGCACGAAGGAACCAACAGCCCCTTCCTCTTCTGCTGATGATACTTCGCCTATAGAAGACTTAAAGGAATTCCCCAACATAAGTAATGCACGACGGTAAGCATCCCGTACAGCCAACACTGCTGCTTCTGCTGCTGATACTGCTGCTGCTGTTGCTGCTGTTCTTGCATCTTCACCTGCTTCTCCTCCTCCTGCTGCTGCGTCTGCTGCTGTGCTGTCAGCAGACACCACCAATTCATCAAATACTCCGTCGTTATCCTTTTCCTTTTTATCCCCATTCTCCCTCCCCTCCAATTCCTCTCGTGTAGGAGATAAGTCTTCAACCCGAGGTGAATGCTCCTGCTGCTGCTGCTGCTGCTGTTCCTGATTCACCTGCCCTGTCTTGTCCTCTTGCTGCTGCCTGCCACCAGCAGCACCCTTGTCCCCCTTTTTCCTTAGAGTTGCATCGGTAGTCTGCTTCTCTCTCTTCATCCTCCTCTCGGCTCGGTCCTTGACCTGCTTAAACAGCTCCAGCGCAGCATCCGCAACTCTGCTGCTGCTGCTGCTGCTGCTGCTGCCACGGCGGCGGCGTCCTGCTGTGTCCCCCATATCCTCACGCTGCTCTCCTGCCCAGTTGCTGAGGGCCTTCTTGAGTGTCTCCTTGAAGGCCTCTGCTATCTCAACAGCGGCAATAGCTCGCGTCTGTCTGCCGTTGCGCCCTCTCCTTGGTTGAGCTACAAGCCAGCAGCTGGTGCTGCTGCTGCTGCCGTTTCTGCTGCTGCTTCTGTCCCCCCATGTTATGCCCTCCTCCCACGGCCTTAGGTCATTGGCTACGTGAGCCAAGAAACGGGAAAGGAGACAGCGGTGGCTGTCTTGCTGCTGCGGGCCTCCTATATCCTGTTTCCTTTCCCCTCTCCCTCTAAGGAGAAAAGGAGACAAAGAAAGAGCAGCAGCAGCAGCAGTTCCTGCTGGGAACTGCATGCCCTGTGCAGAGGCAGCTAACACCTGAGGAGGAGACACCAAGGAGGTGCGAGGAGGAGACAACCCCAATGCTGAACAAGAGGAACTACGAGGGGAATTCTCTGCTGCTGTTGTCTTCAACTCTATAGGCAGCATAAACAAAACAATATAAATACGTAATTATATGCATGCATATATGCATCCATACATATAATTTATATACATTTATTGTGTATATTGTCTATAGACTTTGTAGGGTGGTAATGCAGATGTCTTAGCAATGGTGGCAGCGAATAAAGCAAACAAAGAAAGAAAACAAAGAAAGGAACAAAGATCCCCCCATAACCACATAAGAGAAGAAACGTAGACAGCCCCAATGCATGCAGACGGGAGTCGAGCTAACGCATGCAGCTGCATCACCAACAGCAGCAGCTGCTGCTGCTGCTACTGCTACTGTTCGTGCTGCTGATGCTACTGCCCTCTGTGCTTACTGGTTGTTGTGTTGCCGTCATTCAAGCATTGCTGCAGTGTCTCTACGCCTTGACGCAGCAACTCCTTGTTATTAGATGCTGATGATAGAGTTGTTCTTTGCTGCTCCTTTTCTTGACAAGGCATGCGCCCCCCTCTGCTCCTAGGGGCCTCGATAGAAGAGACACCGCGTTGTTCGTCTCCTTCAAGCTTCGGTGGTGGTGCTGCTGGTGCTGCTGCTGCTGCTGCAGCGGGAGCAGCAGCTGCAGCTACGCTGCCCCATAGGTCCCTGTTGCTGCCCCCATTCAGAGGGGGTTCTCGTGCCTTCGCCAGAGCCTGAATGAGCGCTTCGAAGTCCAGAGCGTCAGAAGAAGGAATTGCTGCAGGTGCGCCAGCAGCAGCAGGAGCAGCAGCAGGAGCAACAGCAGGTGCAGCAGAAGGTGCAGCAGCAGATGAAGCAGCAGGTGAAGCAGCAGGTGCAGGGGCAGGTTCAGGGACAGATGCAGCAGCAGGTGCAACAGCAGGGGCGGCAACAGCAGGTGCAGCCTGTGCAGCAGCAGGTGTAGCAACCTGTGAAGCAGCACGCGTTGCAGCAGGTGTAGCAGCACGCGTTGCAGAAGGTGCAGTAGCCCGTGCACCAGCCGGTGTATTAGCCGGTGTATTAGCAACAGATGCAGCAGCAGCAGCAGCAGCTGCTGCTGCTGCTGTTGCTTTTGCTTTTGCTGCTGCTGCTGCAGCATCTGGTTCTGTTTGTGGTGTCCTGCCCTTAAGGGCAACCTGGGAAATACGCTGAAGAATTGCAAGATGTCGGGCCTCTAAGAAGCCATGCTTATAGACAGGGAAATAAGATTTCATGTTTCTTCCTGCTGCATAGACAGAAGAGACCCAACGCTCTTGGCTTCTATCAAAGAATACACCTGTTACCTTAGGTAATGCTGATAGAAGCAAAGAGTATGCAGATGCAGAAGCAGCCCCAGTACAACCCACTGTAGAAGAGGGGCCTCCACCAGAAGCAGCAGCAGCAGCTGCTGCTGCTGCTGCACTATCCGCTGCAAAGGAACCCGATGCTGCAGCAGCACGGCAACACCTCTTTCGCCTCTCCTTTTCCCAACTCGCAGCCCTTCGGAAGCCAAATAGCACAACAGACACATTAACTCAAGCATACAAGCATGCACGCATATATGCATGTGTGCATGCAAGCATGCATACATGCATACATGCATGTGCTTCTTCCTGTGTCTTTGCGCTAGCAGGCAACATATCAGTATAGAAGCAACACCCACCTAACACACACAGAGGGAGGCACAGAGGGAGAGAGACGGGGGGAGAGGGACACAATGAGAGCGAAGGGACAGGAAGAAGATACAGCAAAAAGGAGACCCCACAGGAGAAAAAGAAAACAGGAGCAAGGAGACTAAACATACAGGAGACAACAGAGGGACACGAGAAGGGCGGCAGAAGATAAAGGAGGCAGAAAGGCTGGGGGAGACAGAAGGAATCGGATAAAGAAGAAGAGAACGGAGAGAGGGGAGGAAGGAGACAAGAGACAGAGGAGACAGCTGCTGCTTTTTCCCTACGCTGCTGTTCTCTTCTTCTGTCCATTTGCTGTCATCTTTATCTTCTTAGAGTTGCCTCGTGGGGTTGCAGCAGCAGCAGTCTCTCCTGTGTCTGTTGCTTGTGTACGTGCTGCTGCTGTATTTTGTGCAGTTCTTTCTGCTGCTGTTGTTGCTGTTGTTGTTGTTGCTGCTGCTGCTGTTGTTGTTACTGTTGTTGTTGCTGCTGCTGCTGCTGTTGTTGTTGCTGTTGTTGTTGCTGCTGCTGTTGCTGTTGTTGTTGCTGTTGTAGTTAGCTGCTTAGGCCCTTCACCTCCTGCTGAGGCAGGAGAGGGGTTATCTGTGCATCGGCTTGCATTAAGTCGTGCATTGTCTTGCTGCAGTGCAGCAAGACAACCAGTAAACGTGTCTGTCTCCTCAGCTGCACCTGCTAGCAGCTTTAGGAGATCGGGGCCTACTATTAGCTGCTGCCCCCCTATACCGAGGCGATGCGGTGTCTCCTTTTCCGGCATCGGCAAGGTGTCTCCCTTCTTCCTCTTCTTATTTGTCTCTTTCCCCCCTTGTGTCTCCTACTGTCTTCCCTTATCCCACCTCCACAACGAGTACACTCTCCCACCCTTCTTCTCTTACCTGCCCCTTCTTTCTCCACTTCCTTCCGCTCCTCTTCTCCTTTTTATACCTCTACATCTGTTTCTCTCTGCTCCCTCCTCTCTTCCCTCACAGCCCTTCCCCCACCTCTGCTCTCTAAGGCCTGGTTGCAGCAGCACCGCTGCAACTTAACCGCTGCAGAGTGCAGAAGCTGATGGAAGAGACACACGCGGGACTCTTGTGTGGAGTTATTCTTCTGCTGAAGCTGTCTCACCAACTGTTTCTGTTCCGGATGCTGCTGTTGCTGTCTCACCTACTGCTGCTGCTTCGGATACTGCTGCTGCCTCAGACTCTGCTGCTGTTTCTGCTGCTGCTGCTGCCACGAAGGCTGCTGCTCCCCCAGATGCTACTGCTACCTCAGATGTTGCTGTTTCTGTTGCTGCCTGAAGGAACAAACAAGGGGAGAGGCAGAACAAGGCATCCTTCGCAACACCAATATCGCTACCAAGGGCACACGCACAGTCTGGAGCGCAATGGCGTAGCAAAAAATTCGCACTGTAGATGCAGTCCTGCACACGGGAAACGTAGAGGCAAAACAAGCTGAAGACAAACAGACAATTCTTAATGAACTCCCCAAGCAAGAAGCTAGTCTTACGACAGCAAGACCAGCGAATAAACAGCGAAAAGGGAACGGAAGAGAGCCTAAAGGGCACAACACCTCCGCACGCCCCACGAAGCCCCCCAAAGATACCCGAAGAAAGTGAAAAGGATTGCACATTCAGGCCTCACCTGGGTGTATATGTTCTAATAGCCGCAAAAAGGCATGAAGACACGGAATAAAGAGGAGGGGAATGCAGAGACGGGGCAGCTGCCGCCACGCTTTACGCGGCCCTGAGAACACCAGCAAGAGGTGGGGTAAAGGAACAGCCTAATCCTGATGTAACAATCCTTAAAAGCGGAAAAGCATTTCAGGTGTGCAGACACCGGAATCACGAACCACCACAAACTGGCCAAAGGACGGCCAGGTCTTGAATTGCTGCTTTTGGCAGTTTCCCCGTTGCTGCTGCTGCAGAACGAGCAATACCTCGCTTTCCCCCGAAATATACGGCAAACGAGTTCAATGAAGATAGAGCATTCAAAAAACGAGAGGAAACACCTCACAGGACTCTCAGGTTGCACAGACGGGCAATGATGGAGAGCCTCGCAAGGCGCCATCCAAGAGGCTCCCTCACGGCGTCGCACGAGCGAGATGAGAGGCGGTTGCAAGGTAATAGACTCAGTTTAAAAAAGATGAAAGAAAGATCCGTTTAAAATAATCATAAAACGGATGATGATGCAGGGAGAGATCACGCCTCTCCTTTTCGTGGACAAGCAACCTCCTCAGAGGGTAGGTCAGGAGGCAGCAACAGCACCAGCGGCAGTACAGCAGCAGCGCATCAGGCTGCTAAATAGACAAAGAATAGCAGCACTCTTGTGTGCAGTGGAAGTTTAATTACATCAAAAACCCCGTTAAGGCGACACAACTGTATTTTGGTGCTACTGCTCTATGTCTCAACGGGGAGCATCGGAGCATCGAAGGAGGAGGCACGTGTGATCGGAATGCCTCCATGCCAGTGCTCACGCAGCAAAGGAGGTACTTTCTCGTCGCTTAAAGGACATAAATACCTCAGGAACTGCATGTCTATGATATTCAGAGGTGTTATTAGGCAAAAGGAAGAGAAAATGGAGGGGAGGCAGTTAAAGACAAACGGGAATCCCGCATTTCTCGTGCAAGCAGGTCCCCCCCCTTCCAAAAGCGTCCGGTGGCAGTCCGCCACCAATGCTTCCGATCACGGGCAGAAAACCGCAGGATACATACATCCCCACTTCTGCGTTAAGTCCTAAAGAGTTGCACTGAACTGTTGCTGCAAACAGCTTCCGTTTTCACCGTCGAAAGATCGGGACTGCACTTCGAACTGATTGCCGGGCTGGTGGACAACCAGACATCTCGCACCAGGTTGACAAGCTGTTCAACGCATTGCATCTCCAATGCTGTTGTGCTTGCTTTATCTCTTTCCATTGAGTGGTACACTATGCTTAAAGCGCGGTGAGCCCGGAACTTGAGTTGGAAAGACACTGCGCAAGGAACCGACTGGTGTGCACGTTCGTTGCAGTCTCCGTGGCATTTTCTATGTGCTTTGCTGCAAACTTCTAGTGTATTAAGTGTTACTTTAATTTGAAAGGAACAATTGCACCCATCAATGCTAGATGCCACACGATCTGTAGTATCGTCGCATGATCCTACCTGTGCAATGGGTTTCCAATGGTTCTCCTGGATGGTTCTTGTCTGCTTACGCGCAGCGCAACTCCTAGACGGGCTATGCGTGCCTCATTATTTGGCTTTTTATGTATATTGAGTGGGCAATGTATTTTCTGTCCTGTTCTAATCATTCAGAGAGGTGGGATTAGGGTGCTCATTTCATGCGTGAGGTGCGTGGCAGCGGCTAACGCACCACCACTGTTCCATACTGCCTAAAATTCGTAGATGTTCTGCTACTGAATCCTTAACTTGGCAACAAACAGAATTTCAAATTGTGTTCCATAGAAAGCAGATGGCTCCCTTTTGCAATAAATCCACGTTCAAGGCACAGACCACCACAAACGGGATTCAATTCCTACTGGTGTCCTCCGGAGCTAATGATAAGCTGTCTCGCACTGTATGCAGGTCTACGCAAGCAAGTAAACTCAGCCTAAGCCCTTCAGTTGTTGAATATCTGTTGTCCCAAAGGGTTTGGTGCTGGGAAAAGACTACTACATACTGTAGGCGACCTTCTTGCGTTTGTCTTGAGGGTGCACTAGATAACATTGTTCCAATCAAAACAATACGAGATTGTACAAAAGAAGGACTCAGCTTTGTAGAGTCATCTAGTCATCTGCAGGTTTTCAGTATGGTGTACATGCAGACAATGCAAGATGTGACAGCCGCTGCACGGAGAGGTCCCGGCTGTATTTCGTGTGCAGGCCTTAGCAGATGTTTATTTTAAGCATTGAGAAGTCAGGTTTACTAATAAAAGTATTCTCGAAGTTTTCGGTAACTTTTGCACTTCAGAACGTGTCACTATTTGGTCCAACTAAATACCCATGTTGGCTGCCGAACGTCGACTATGTGGTTCACAAGCGGGTGACCAAGAATGTAACTACGGGCTACTCAGCAGTGATACGTGACGTGCCACTCAAAATTCCGCACTTTATCAAGGGTTCATTTTGTCTAATAGCAAAGAATATTAAATGTAATTCTTGTGGTACTCCAGTTGGTCCGAGTTAGATTATTCTAACTGCTACTTATACGCCGAACGGGGGTTGGAATGGATGGATCCACCCCCGTTAAGTAAAATAAAGCCTACATAGACTGTCGAGGAAGTCACGCGGTTCGAATCGGCTAGTAAATCGAATTAGTTGAAGGAATGGAGGTTTCCAGCATATTGTAATATCTGCATTATTCTGTTCAGTGTCCCCGTTTTAGATCATCTGTTGAGTCGTAGTGCCGGAATAAGCCTGAGAAAAATTCCTGCAACTTCGTCTTGGGTGAGTGGGCTGCAGCCATTTACATGCCCCAATGATAATACAGTCTGAGATAGACGTATCAAGAAGCGCTTGAGACCTTCGAAGTCTTGAACAGGAGGGGCTGATTTTCTTCTTACTGCTGTTTGACACCGGGAAGATGCAGCATCTGGGCACCCTCTACGTCTATAACACAGACGAAAATGCCACAACGGTTCTAGCGCTGGTCTAACGAACTCAAAAGTTTTTCTCTATGCACATGTGTGAAGTCGCCAACTACCAGTACATTTGGCTGTTCTCCGATTAATATGTTTCCCTTTTGTACTCAAGAAGTCCATCTTATCTCTAAAAATTGTACACTTTAGCCTTTGTGTTGGTGAGTGCATTTCTACGTTTTCCTACGTGGGCTACTGGCAACCAACCGAGTGTGCCGCAGTTGTTTGGTGTGTCAATGCACGGGGAGGAAAGAAGGCATGAGTAACATCCCATTGGTGGGTGTTGTGCAGCATGAGCGGCAGCAGGAAACGTTGCAGTTTCAGCGAGGGCGCCTCTCCTGAATATCTGCCGATGACTGGCTTTAGTGTGCTGCTGTACTGAGTAAGCGAAGAGACAAAAAGAGTAATAAACATCCGCGTTTCCTGCGAAGCGCACAGTCGCTTTGGTTCTTGAAGCTCGTGAGATTCATGCTAACCTGCGGCTGTAGACTTCCCTGGATGACCAACCAGTTGGCGTAGAACAATTAGACATGCCAACCTCCTTGCCAGTGAGCACACACTGAATGGGTTAAGGACTGCTTAAGCGGCTTACAGGCTCATCTACGGTAATTAGCGCTGCATGCCGTCGGCAAACGTTGGCCGCAGCGCCGCTCAGGAGCTCTGCTGCGCGAGCGGGAGTGGAAAATGGCCTATGCGCACCCAACAATACTGAGATGCACATAACAACTATGTACACCAACAAAACAACTTTGGGTAACTAATGCTTGAAGTGTTGCGAAGACTTGGCGGTCAATCCCTGCAGCCATCTCGTACCAGTGTCTGTGCTAGTCTCCTTCGACGAAGGTGGCACCGAGAAAAAGCGCAGTAAGTGAGCCTACAGCAACTCATTTGCCTTAGAAAAGGGAATATTAAAACAATAGGCTCGTAAGTACAAGTAAAGCTCTAATTCTGCCATCCTCCTCCTGGAAGATTTCCCCGCGTAGCCGGTTGACATGCCGAACTGATCGCAGACAGCTCGGGCAGCACCAACCCTCCAAATCGTAAATTTGCTTACTTTAGCTTAACCATGCCATTTATACCCTTTTCAAAGCCTTGAATGGTTTTCATGCCCTTCGAGTGTGTGCACTGGAGCGACAGCTCGGAAGCTGAACGCGCATCCACCGCTCACCTGCTCCGTCGAGTTGCATCAGGTGGGCCATTGGGCTGGCGCACGATAACCTGGGGCGCCAGTGCGTGTATTTTCTTTTTACTAACCCTTAACACAACGAAGATCGCAGTCAACTGATTTCTACAGTTCTCCCGTGGAGGGTCCGTTAGTCCCATACTTTTATCATTTTTCGTGAGAGGCTGTCGGGGTTTCCTGTGCTTTCTTGGCACTTTGTGTCTCATCCGCCTTACTTCTTATATTTAAAAGCCGATATTTGTTGCTTTGGGACAGCCTCACTTGACAAGATTGTACAGACGCTTTTTGAGGTTTCCTATACCTGCGTATATTCCGGGACAGCGCAGGACGTCGAGCTCCCCTCAGCTTGCAAACATAAGTGTACATAACCAGTTCTTCCCCCACATGATGTGCTTAATAGCCTCAGCTCTTCTTGGTGTGGCTTTCCTGTGTGGCCCTCTGCGCGCCGAAGCAGGATGGCAAGAACGCCACAGGGGGGAAGCTGATGGTGGGGAGCTAGCAGCAGCGCCCTTCCATCCGTATGTGCTTGGCCCTCCCCCTGTAAAGCTGGACGAGACCATCACATACCCAGGGTATGATTGGTACCTATCCCATGGTACTCAGGCAGGGGGCAGTGGCGCAACAACATTTACGGAGTCGCAACCCTTCACTTCCTACCAGGCCACCTTTGAACCCCCACAATCTGTCCGCCCCGGTGGATCGCTTCTGTCCCTGGCTAAACTGTTGCAAGGCGCGGACCCGCCGTTGCGTGCGGCGTTGCTGCGGCATTTCTGTCATTCCCTGGCACGTCTGAGGACGCGTCTTGTGGGGCTGGACAGTGGTGAGAGGAAGGAGAGGCGCTTGAAAAAAAAAAAAAAAAAAAGAATGGGAAGCATGAAAAGGACGAGTCACAAGACACTATTGAGATGCGCATTGGAGCGGTGTCTGCCCAGCTCGCTGGCGTCGTGGGAGCTGCTGAGGGCTCTGCTAATTCGGGAAAGGCCTTGGCGAAGTTCTTGTTGGCACCTTTCGGGAGGCTATATAGAGAAGCAGAGCAACTTCTGTCCGACATTGCATTGGAGGGCAACCCGGCGCTGATGATCACAGCGCTAAACAAGCTCGCTCCACCCCTTGTGCGAGGGCTGACTTATCTGGAATCTCCGGAAAGCGAAGGAGCAGCACGGATTCTGGAGCCTGCTCGGGACAGCTTGCTGGAGAGAGCAAGGGAGATGGACAACGTTCTGCTGGATGCACAGTCTGATTTAGTTGGAGTGCTTCATGCGTATCCAAGAGACTTCGCGAGGGACGAACTCGAGCTAGAAAAGCAGCAAGCAGCCTTAGAGGGAGACCTTGATCACGAGCAGTACATCCCCCCTGTGCATGGGGGATGGATGGATGCAGCGAGTGCTAACGATGAGAAACTTCGGAGGCAAGCGCGTTTTGCCTTTTTATTATCTCTGTTGCTGACAATTTCTACAGTGTTAACCGCCTTAACTCTCGCTTCGCCGTTGGCTTCCATTGGAAGGCAAGACAATGGTGGCAGCTCAAGGAATCTGCACCGCTGGAGGCAGGACATGGATGGGGGAAGCCGCTCTGGGGACGCAGGGAGCAGCGGCTCAGAGTCAAGAATGGGGGGAATGGCGTCTATGGGTGATGAGGGGACGTCATTCCAAGATACTCTCAGACGACATCGACGGTGGATTCGTGAGCAGCGGGAAGCAGCTGCTCAAGCCTTTGCCGAGCACAGTGATATAGGTGGAGAGTTGGGACCATTGGGAGATCCGTTCCCTCCCTCGCCGCATGCGGGGGGGCATTTTATACTTGAACCCGGATCACCTGTTGGACCCGACCAGCTCCCGCCGCACTTCGTGGAGCCGCACAGCGTTCCACCATTGCCTTCAGCCCCTCCACTAGGACCCCCATTTGTGCGAATGTCTCGACTGTCCCCACCACCTAGCTATACCGAGGCTATGAGGGACAGTAGCAGACCGCAGTGAAGCATCTTTGCACATTGCGAGTGTTTGAGGAGGTGTGTTTGTTGGTGTGTGCTGCCGCGAACACAGAGGTGGTCGAGGTGCAATGGTTTCTTGAGTTGTTGGAGTGTTACTTTGTGACACCCAAAAAAGGCTCACATCTTTGCCGCTGTACCACAGAAGGGCCCGCCACGCGCTATGCGCGGCTTACAGGATACGTTTGTTTGCGTTTCTGCCGGTGACCATCGCGGTGTAGATTGAAGAGCGTCGTGTAGCTTTCTGCACGGGGACGTACACCGTGCAGGTGTTCGTGATTGCAGAATATAACTTGTACCTGGAGCCTGCCAGATTTCTCCTCCCAGGAGGCAGGATATCGGTTGAAGGGAGTTGCCAGTAAGCAAGTTCGAACGGAAGCTTTAGGGAGATTGGTGGGGTTGGTTTAGGAAGAACAGATTAGCGCATCTTATGAACTCCCCGTCGCAGGACGAGGGAAAGTCTTCCTTCTACGGGGGGTCTTCAGCAGGGGACCAGATCGCCAGGTTCTACCTGAGCTCCAAAGAGAGCACTTTTGGACCTACGAGACATTGGAACTGCCCGTAGCGCATTTTATTGCATCCTTCATGCCACAATGGAAAGTTGTGGGTGTTCACTCTGTGGCGGTTGTTTAGGTTTGTGATCCTTCTGAGGTGGGAGGAACAACAAGTCTAACCATTGAACCTTTTCCTCCGGTGTTTCCGAAGAAAAGCGGCCTTTGCATACATACGGCACCTGAAACTAGCAGTGGGAAACTATGCAACAGCGACCCATTCCCCGCTTGTTTGTCTTGGCACCAGGCCATTAGCACACCCTCGCTTTGAATTACCTGTTACACAGACGACAGTAAACATAAGCACTTCCTCTAGCTTCTTTAAGCAGTAAATAGGTGTCTAGGAGCAGCTCAGGTGCGGCTGACGGCGGCACGCTGCTGTTGTCCTGCTAGCCGCTCCTTGCTGTTGTGTAAACTGTGCCTCGCATGCGCTTGAATTCCCCTCTCGGAAGAGAGCACTATGCAGTTCCTGGTTGCAGGTACCTCTACAGACATCGAGTTATACATATATGCTGCTTCGAGCATGAGCTCGGGTAAGCAGGCACATCTGGATGATGATCGTCGGATGTGCCTTCTGTGGCGGTTGTTGTTCTCGACTGCGTTTCCTGCCCCCCCGAAGCACCGCTATTCTTTGGGAACTGTTGGAAGTGTGCCTGTGGATCTAAATAGACCTAAACCTTCGTTGGAAGTGTTGAAACGGAAGCCTGCTGGCTACGGAGAAGAGCGCGACGTGGCTGTTACGAGAACAGTCAAGCTGCCCACCACAGCCTGGTTGCATAGGGGAGTACGTACAGAACAGCAAACTGCAACTTATGAAAATTAGTGGTAGTCTATTTCACTCTCTACTCGCAGATTGTCCATAGGAAAAGGCCTTCATGGCTAACGAATTCACTCTACTGGGCCGCATGACGTAGTGGACCTTCGTATGATGGTATGCTTACCGGTGCGCTGCGGCATAGGTTCGTGAGATGGGTCATTCTAGCGTTAATGTGTACCTGTGTTTGTTTGAGGAAAACAATGCAAATGCGAAAATGCAAGGAACAAGGCGAAGCCCAGCATCGTGGAGAAGGGTGAGGCTGCTGTTATTGGTTTCGATTGAAGCCTAAGGAAAACCCAGCCACGCGAAGAAAATGCAGCTCATTTAAATCAAGAAATTTGCATGTTCGCAATACGGATAAAATAGTAGTGTAAAACCAGTTCTATTGGCACAACACCTTTGCTGTGCCAGCCACGTAACTCATCAATTTTACCAGCTGACGACCAGCTTCCTGTCCCGGTGGGGGCCAACTGATCTGTACACGCTAGTCTTTGGCAGATGTATGGCGAAATACTCGTTTTCAAAGGCTCTGCACTTTGAACGAGCGTTTTTCCTTAGTTTAATACCGCTTTGTGTTCAGGAACTGCCACAGCCATGGAACTTGGCACACGTCTCTGCTCGGCAGGCGAACACTAGAAAATGCTGGGAGGAAACGAAATATATTGTACGATTTGAGTATTAAAAATCCAAATTGCACCAAAAGAAAACAGTTTTGAATGTGTGAGTTTTAACTCACGCTTCGCACTGTAGTGCCTTCCGAATACTGGGGCCCTGCTGCCGTACCCAAAGTGAGGCCCCTGAGCTCCGGGTCGCAGCATTACCATTGTAGACACTTCCCTTGAGTGACCAAACTAAAAAGGCTCTGTTTGTATAGCCTGGTTGAGTTGAGGTCCCAATTTAATTTCCACAGGCATCTCTTCCCCCTGGTCCTTCTCACCGAGCAAGCTGGTGTTCGTCGAGGTGGCCCTTGGTGCCCGTTTTGTCTGGCCTTTCTGAGTTGTTGTTCTTCGATAATTGCATTCCCTCTGCATCTCTACTTTAGCTAATTCTCTAAGCTCGCAGGAGGGTTTCAAATTTCTCTCCGCCGGTCTACAACCCAGATTCGCCTGAGACAAATTGCGAGAGATTGCGGGTCCAGGGTTCGCGTGCACAGGCACCAAAACCGCGAGAAATGTTCTTGTCTCCTGTTCTACGGGGTTGGAGGCAGCGGGGATGGCGGTGGGATATACTGCAGCGAGGCCGGCGGCGTATGGTGCACATAGAATATCCACCGCGAAAAAGGTCTCCAGTGAAGAAGGTGAGTGCTGCTGGGGCTACTACAGAACTCTCTGGATGGATTTGCGCATGATTCCCCGCTCTCTACTTGCAAAGCTTCGTTTTCGACCCCTTGGCTCCTCCTTTAAGGGCCCTCTCCTTGAAAGTGCAGTGCGCCAGTTGTCGTCATTGTGCATGCGTCGACGTGCATGCGAGCAAGAAACTGAGGTGAAATATTGTGTGACTATTTGTGTGGTTGTTATTTCCTTGTGCTGCAGCTGCACGACAACTACGACAAGCTACTATTTGTGTGTCAAGGGTACATAGACCGCCTGTCGATCGAGAAGTTGCCTCCTGCTCTGCAGCAGCAGCTGAAAGAGCTTAGGGCGAGCCCGGTGCCTCTCTACGACGGGCGGCTGCCGTGGTCTGAAGACTTGCAGAGTAAGAGCAGTTTGCATTCGTGGCCTGTTCACCGCGAGCAAAAAACAGTGCAGTGCTAGAGAGGAGGAAACAGAGCAGAGAAGAACAAAGTAATGCAACTGCATCGTATTCGTTCTTGTTGCAGAGGCGATCCGAAGGACAGCTGTTCCTTGTCTCGCCTTCGCCACTGGGCACTCTCATCAGTGAGCATCTCGTCATTCTCAGCAGACCCAAGGAACAACAGCAGTGAGAGCAGCTCGTGACCATGCAGTTGACGGACAAAATTACAATAATCTGTCTCACCTTCCACGTATCCTACAATGCGCTCTCTGCTGTCCACAGTCTGCTAGAGGCCTTCACTATGGAGGAAGTGCTCGCTTTTGAACGGCTAATTCCTGAAATTCGCCAGGGATTCGCAGGTAAGATAGGATGAACCCGCGTTGCTTGCTCCTCTGAAATTCTAAAAATTCTCCAGCCACGGGTTTTGTTAGTCAGCAATCATTCATCCATAATTATGTATACTCTACAAATGCACAAATACTATGTACATGCGTGTACGGCTTTCGCAGAGCTTAAGAAGAGATTGCCAGAGGAGGAGGAGGCGTCCGCGCGAACGCGCCACCGAGCTTTGGACCTGACGGAATAGATGAAAGTGTGCACGAGCAGCGGCGGAGAAGTATTTGTATGGTGGATTCTGCTTGGGGCGGGCTGATGGGTAGGGGCAGAGACAGGGGAGGCCTTTAGTGAAGAACTAACAGCTACTGGCCCCCCGTTTGGCGTTTCAATGCAGCAAGAAAGCAGTTGGCGCTTCTACCACGTATCAGCCATCAGCCGCTGGGGCCTGCGTTCCCATCTTTGTACGGTATCTGTAGCCCTCAATTCGTGCCTATTAGGACTGAGCTTAATTCGTTGGACATATATTTCGTTTTCGCCGCGGTGACCACTTTAAACCTTAGATACGAGTTCGCCAAAGGGAGGATCCGGATACGCTAGGGCTCCAGAGCTCAAGAACCTAGGGGTTTAGGCTCAGAGCTGGCCACAACAATCGGCACCTGCTTTGGAGCGTATGCTCAGCAGGGGAGACGCAGTCTCTTCCGAGACTAGCAGTATTTCTAGCAGTGAGGCGAGGGCAGTCGCGCTGATCCCATCAACACCGGTGCCTGCGGCAGTGCCTATTTATATGTATGCATCAGTTTCCTCATGGCCTCCTGATGGAGCGATCACCTCTTTCTTGAAGGTCTCCTCGCCGCACAAGAATAGAGATGGCCCTGAAGTTCAAACTCAACATTCTCACAGCAGGATACAACCATTAGCGCATGCTGTGTGATCAAGCGGGAGCCTTGAAGGGTGTGTAGATTCACTGCAGCTTTACACGGTGGGCATATTCTCATGTCTGCTCCGAACGATTCCCTTACCGCTGCACAACCAGTTTGTCGTAGCCCTGCTGTTGGAGATCGCGGACGATGTTGCGGCGAAGAGCGCGCTGCCCTGGCTGTAGGCGACTCATGAGTGCGTCCTCTGCAAGCTGCAGCAATTCGGCACAGCAGCAAACTGAAGCTGAATCTTGCTACACGGGGCACACTTGCATTCGTACACGCGTAGAACTTTCTAAGAGGATTTGCACAATATACGACTTGTAGGCGCCAGCCTTGCAGCCCCCGTTAGGGCGGCGCCGTTGTTGCTCCAGGGGCAGCTGGTGGGATATACTTTAATGGCTTTCTGCTGCAGAGGGGTGAGAGACTCGAACACGAGGGCGTGCTTGGCAGTTTCAGCAGTTGACGCGGAGAACAGGTCGATGGCGCGCTTGACGTGGGACGCCTGGGCCACAGGCGCCAGCTCCATCCGTGCAAAACTGAAGGCAACATGGCGGAATACGCAACTCAGTGCGTAGTCCTCAACTTAAAAGCAAGCCATGAGCTTCGCATACGCCTTTAGGAGATGTTCCCCCTAAAGACAAGCTAAATGCATAAAGCTAGGCAGCATAAAAATAGCATCTTTATTTTTTACAAGTTGCTTTTACGATTCTGGACGGGATTCTTAGTGAATTCGCAATAGTTGGGATTGGGGCTCGCGTGGTGCAGGGGACAGGGATGTTAATGCGAATCCAGGGGTTTCGCACCTCTCTGCAATGCGCACTAGAGACTCCAACTGACGGAGAGTGATGGGAATTTTTCGCGTAACAGATCTCTTGTCTTCTCGGACATCTTGCCTAAGACGCACCCACGCCGCACAGCTGTTGCCGCAAGTACACCGCGCGGGTGGTCCTCCACGGACAAGAACGTGACCAAGCAACGAGGAGCAAACGAAGGCAGTGCTGAACTTGTGCGTAAGAAATACTGAATGAAAAGGCAAGCGAGGAGAGATAGACAAGCCAACGAGGCATTGCTGCCCACCTGGTTTGTACGTAGAAATTCTTCAAGGCGTCCCTTGCGTCCAGAGAGAGGAGGGGTTGCTGTTGCTGCCGCGCGTACTGTATGTACCTCCGCAGAACCTCAAATGGGATTGTCTCCCCCTCCTCTTGAGGTGGAGGGGCTGCTCGTCTCTGGTGCAAATAAGCAGAAAGCCGCAAATACCTCGCCACTTTTTATGCCACATGCACAACAAGCGAAACAGTCTTAAGGCGAAGGCATATCTGTGGGGTGTCGACGCTACTTCAGCTTCTCGAAGAGCAAATGGATAACAAACGCTGTGATTCAGTGAAACATCTATTTGCGTCGCATTGCCTCGATAAGATCCCTGCTGAGTAGACCAGTGAAAGGGAAGGAAGAGGAGGGGGAGGCGCACCGAGTGGAGAGAGAGAATGTGCTCGCATAGACGCGCATCCTTCTCGTAGTCGTCTTTGTCTCGCAGCATGAAGATCAGGTCAAACCTAAGCAGCCCCAAAGCCGCATAGCAGAAATGCATGCAACTGCTATTCCTGCTTCATTTCACCCCCACCCCCCGTCTTAAGCAGATGCTCCGCCTGCCTCTCTTGGAGAGCACCGCAGTGAAAGTGGAGCATCCCAGTCGCTGATTGGTCGCGCTGTTTGCCGTTAGGCCCAACTCTTCTTTTGTTGTTTCCCTATTTCTCGTTTGCTGCTGCTATATTTCTACTTTTGCTTCGTTACTTCACATCTTTCCCTTTTACTTGTCTTCTTGTGCCTTGTGATTTTCGTCTGTTATATTTGTCCCGCCATGTCTGCTCATCATTTTCTGGCCTCGCTGCCTCCCCTTGGACAGAAGTTTAACCTACCTAGAAAGAATTGTCGCCTTGAACTCATGTTGCTCCGTCGTGTCTTGTGCGTCATCGAAACTTCCGAAGGACGGATTGGCAGCGGCAAGAACAGCGCACCTGAGAAGCAAGGGCGCAGCAGTCCTTAGTTGCTTGCTTGCGGCTTCGACAGCACAAGCAGCTCGGCATGCGGGGGCACCTAGACTTTAGTAGGCTGCAGCACCAGCGCATGCATGCAGACACACCTGGAGTTCAAAACCGTGTTGATCCCTGCCTTAGAAATGGATATTGTCTGCTGTTCCATGGCCTCGTGCATCGCAACCACGTCCCGTTCTTGCATCTTATCAAATTCATCGACGCACACAACGCCACCGTCAGCAAGACACATGCAGCCTCCCTGTTGTCGCAGCATGCGAAACACATTCAATATGCACCTGTATACGCGATCCCGCAGCAGTCGCAAAAGGGGAAGTGGTCAAGTGCAAGGGTAAGGCTGCATTCCAGTGTGTGAACAGCAGGATAAGCGCCACGCACCTCCAGACTGAAGACACCTTGGCGGTCCCTCATCACTGCTGCAGTCAAACCCGCTGCGCTGCTACCCTTTCCTATCGACAAACAAGGACCAACCGGAAATACAGGAGGCCGACGAAGATGAACATTGTGTGGCGCGCATCTGAATTGAACAGAGGTGGGCCAAAGCAAGAGACTTGACAGAAAGCAAATAGTAATAATTCAACGGGGCAAAGGCAATGTTTTGTTGGTGTAGAAGCTTCAGCTTCGCGCATTTCCCATCTTTTGACCGTGCTTGTTGCGCGGCAGTTGATGCTTTACCTGAGGTGTACACGGATATCGGGGCGAGCTTTGCCACGAACTTGAGCACTTGGCTCTTCGCAACAGAGGGGTCTCCCAACAGAAGGACATTTATGTCGCTGCAACAAACCGCACGATGACCCTTACAAGCGCTGCCCCGACAATTTTTTTCCGCAGCAACAATCCCACACAGCAGCCGCAACGGCATGCTCTGGCACTGCAACGGCTGCAGGCATATCACCGGAGTATGCAATTCCGTAAGGTGTTGGCTAGGAGGAATGGCTAATGGGTGTTTTATGAGGGCAGTTGCGTGGAGCTTTGCCCCCGTGTCTTGAGCGCGTCTGACCCTCTGATACGCGTAGTGTCGTTGATGATTTTGGCAGTGCCGCCAAAGAGAAGACAGGCGCAGGCGCGCTTAACTTCCGTCATTCCAAAGAGAGCCGGGGCAATAGACCTGCTCAGAGTTTCGCTCACAAACAGCCCCAACAGCTTCGCTAGCAGCATGTTCGGACTGCCCAGTTGGACGCAGCCCTCAGCCGCAGGCAATAGACAAGGGGGCAGAGTTCAAGGCCTCAGAAGACACGCCATAAGCGGGCTCAAGATCTGAAGAGCTACCATGAAGACTCACTTGGCTCACAGAAAGAGGGCACTAGAGAACGAACAGCTTAAGGAGCAAAAGTGGGGACAGCGGGGTATCAAAGCTTTTGAATGGAAGAATAGGGTCACCCAAGAATGGCGGCATGCAAGAATGAAGGAAGTGCTTGCCATCTGTGACACCTTCTGGGAGTACCCTCACCTGGAGATTTTGTCAATAATGTTCGGCTCCTGACTGAGTCGCTGGAAGAGTGACCGCTGCTCCAGTGAAGTTAGAGTGGACAGCAGCGGCGAAAAGTTAATCTTTCTTATCCCCAGCACGTGAATGTATGCCTGTTGGGGGCCAGTTTGGTCTGTACACCACACGTTAAGCCTAACAATTGGGAGGAGTCCCCACAGCTCTGCCGCTGGAAGCGAAGGGCTAGGGAACCAGCTGGCTCGGAGGGAGAATGCTGCAGTGAAGAGTCGTCGCGCCCTCTTCTGCCCCAGCAATAGCAGCAGCCTCACCGTATCTCTCGGCAGCGAAAGAGGGGGCGTTGGAGCCCGCGTCCGTGGTGAGGACTCCGCTGATGAGAAGTCTGTCTCCTGCAGTTGCCTCGTCGACAAGAAAGCGAGATGCGTTCAGCAGCAAGTGCCGCGGCATGTCCCCCGTGGGCACCTGCATGCGTCCCACCAGGCGCATCACAAGCCCTAAAATCTAGGTAGCTAACGCAGCTGAAGAGTGAATTTTGGCTAGGGCGATTTTTGGCTAAGGTGCTCGCCAGCAGTTGTCGGAGCAGAAGACAACTCTTACGTCTTCCGGCAACTCTTGCATCTTCAAAAGCTGAACGTCAACGAACGTGCACTCGCTGCTGACAATGAAGTACGGTTCCTGACCCGCAACAGGCAAGAAACGAACCCCAAACCGATATCCTCTGTAACTGCACAGCACGCACTTCTGCCTGTGGAATTGCAGAGCTGGCGGGGCCGCCCTTTCCTCCGCGGAGAGGTGTGCATGGACGTGACACCGGGCATTCTGCAGCCAACTTTGGAATGCACTAGTCGCAAAGAGCCGGATACATTCTTCCTTGTGTGTGCACAATGTTAAATCTGTGGCCGTGTTATGCTACTTCATGGCTGTCTTGATCATCCAGCACGCTGTGAGGGCTGTTAAATGGGGCGAGCAGCGAACTGCTGCTATCTTCTCTCGCAAACCACGCCCGGTGGAGCGTTTTCAACAGATAGCAGCACGCACTGTTGTGGATAGTGCACATATCTCTCAGCAAGCGATGTATCCAATGTACGAGCTCACCGGCTTGTTCTTGCAGCCTAAGTCCGACTCGCCTTGGCCAGGACCCATAAGTTCTGAAAATCGGCAAAACCGAGGCATCTGCGGCTGTTCTCGCCACTCAGCTGCATGGATGACCAACTTGTGATTGCAGAAACGGCATTGAATCGTTATTTTCTGCGAAGGTTATGCAGATGGACGCACGCGCACGCAGCATATATTATGGGAAAGTTGAAACAAAACCCTTAAATTCAAGCAGGCCACCCCCTACAATGTGCCTGTCCAAATGGGGTTTAATTTAGTCATATATGCTTCTTTTTTTCGTGAAGCATAAGCATGCTTCTGTGTGCTATCGTCTGAATCTTCCCAGGACATTCATGGAACGAGGAGGAGGGCGGTATGCTGCATTAAATCTGAGCTGCTGTGCAGTCAAAGTCCAAAGGGGATTGCCTTACTTGCATGCGGCTCATTGGTGCTTTACAACTGATGACAATGCCCGTTGTAACGACGAAGTGCTCTTGCTGGTGCGAAAGGAGGCTGCGGATCGCGGTAGGCTTTTTGCTAGAGTCGATGAGGTTGATTTGAACGTCAAAGGTACGTTCTCGTTTGCTTGATGGGCCGTCTGAGGCCCCTTGAACTATTGCACTTTTTGCGGCTATGTCTTCACACGCCTTCTCACAAACGGGCAAGTACACAAGTGGCCTCTCCCGCAGACAGCGCGCCAGTCTGTGCGCGAAATCAGGGGGCGCTCGATGTCTGTCGCGGCCGCATAAGGGCGTGCTGACGCACTCCAAGTCAGCTGGCTGGACTCTGTGCTGGTATTCGATCAAGTCAAAGAGGTCCAATTCTAATAAGCATTTCGTGCTCTTCTCTGCCTCTGCTAACAACTTCCGACGCAAGGCACCACTGCCATGGTGCAGGTACTGCTCAAAGAACAGTCGAGCCTGCTTTAGAGACGGAAGAGAGTCAGGGCCTCCATCTTCGGCCTCGAAGCCATGGGGGTCAGATCGGTTGTTAGAGTAGTACACCCGCTCGCCCTCAAACATTGTCCAAGGAGGGAGAATGATGCGAAAGACGAATTGCTCCCTATATACTTCAAAGGCCACCCATGGCCTAGGGCGAAAAGCAGGTGGAAAGTATTTGGGTGTCACAGGCTTCCTGAGGAAACAAATGCACACTGAGAGTTAGTAACAACCCCCACCCACCCTAAACACGCCAGGGTGGGCTTGACGCAAACTCCAAGTGCTCCGATTGCTCCCTAGGCCAACCGGGATTTAGAAAAAGGAAAAACCAAATGCAACGAAAAATAAAAAGGAAAATGCTGATATTTCGAGTATGGAGTGTGGAGTGCCTCGTTTTCCTACATGTGGGATTCCTGGGGCTCCGCCGTTGGTTACGGTAAAACGGGGTCGATGTTTCCCCACCTTGCTCTAAACGGCCAAGCGACTATTTTGAATTTCCCACATGATATTATTCAAGCAACAGAAAAACGGAGATATACTTAGACGCACTACCACAAACAATTCAGAAGCCCGCAGCAGGTTGAACATAGTAAATCCACCTAGTAAAACTTGCCGACAGGCGGTTCTTATAGAGCAAAACAGACTTCAACTGGAAACAAGAAACGGTGTGTAAAAACGAGTTAAACTTATCTGTACTGAGGCAAAACGGATGCAAAAAACCTAGCGTTAGTGAGCAAATACACACCCACCCACAGGTCACAGGTACATCAATGGGCCACTCTGGGAATTGGGCTGAGCATTCCCGGGAGGGCCCGGACCCACAGTAAAAACCATACGTCTAGAATAATCAGATTCTAGCACCAACTGCCAGGCTAGGCTGCCTTTGAGAGTTGCGCTTAATAATCTAACCGGAACCTTTAGTCTCCAACGGAGACAGCTCACTATCAGGTTTTCCAGAATCATACCACTGGGCTAGACGGCCTCGAATAACCATACTACTAAACGGCCCTCGTCTACTACTATCGCACAGCGTGGAATCCCTTCTCAGGAAATTAAATTACTCTAGTTTTCGCAGGAAGCAGCTGCTAGCGCCTTCCTTGCCAGTGTGCCCCAAAACTGCTCCGTTTGTGTGTAGTACCCTGTGCATATGACAAGGGCTAGCTCCAGCTAGGCAATCCCGCTCTAAGCAAGCTCTAATTTAATGTTGTTCGGTAGTGCAAACTGCTGCCTAGTTTATCTTCCACTTAACAGCTCCCCATATTTTGCGCACGCTTGTAACCCAGGGCTTAACATCCACCGTTTAACAAGGATTAGTTCTGGGAACTCCGCTCGCCTAGCTTCTTGCATTCGGCTAGAAGCCAGGGAAACAACAAGTGCTAAGATAATCGACCACTACTAATGGTTCCAAGATGGTAAGCACCCGCCAAACTGCAAACATACGAGACAGGCTACCACCAAAGTAGCACACGGCTTGAGACGCACAATAACACACCACAAACTTTTTCCTCGCTTGCGGGTATCACTGCACAGCTTCACAAAAAAGCGCCGTTTGTCACCCGGCATCTAAGGCAGCATTTTTGAATGCAGCTAATATTGCCCACCCGCTTGCCGGCTTCAAAGGCGCTTGGTGGCAATGGGCCGCAGAAATCTATATGCTGCCAACATAACGCTAAAACCACGTCGCTTTCCATTGTCTTTCAGCTTTTACGCCAAAGAACGATAAGCTCTTCCAATCATTACACTGCATATGCTGCGAAATCACTATCGGCTGGTTCCCATAACCTCCGAGTAGGAAGGAGGTGGAGACTGCGGCGTCCTCCAATCAGTGGGCAGGGGAGGAGCAGACGGCATAACCCGGTGCGTTGTTTCGTAACTCGGTCCGTTCATATACGCTGGAGTATGATGCGAGTTTGGTCCGAATTGAGCATGCTGATGTGTGGGATAATGTGCGAATCCTTGCCCACTTACATTCGAAGTAGTGGAAGCCACAGGGAAAGACGGTTCATCACCATGAATCCACTGCTGAAATTGAGGGAAAGTTCTTGGCTGTGCTCCACCATGTTCCCTATATGCCGTCCCCATCTCCGGCCTTACCTCATGAGAGGCTGTTGGTCCATATCCTTTATGCTGGGCTTGTTCTTCGCTGTCGCTGGCGTGAGGCCCTGCATTTTGGGGAGAGTAGCTCCTTCCAATCGGCATTGGAGGTGGAGGTTGTGCTGTTGCAATGAACACGGTGAAGAATAGCAAGCACGCAAGCACGATGGAGATGACCTTCACATGCCTACCAAGTTTGCCCTTCTCCGTGTTAGCAGGCATCCCCCCTGTCTCAAAGACAGGGGGGATGTACTGCTGATGAGCAGGGCCTGCTTCTAGAGAGATTAATTGTTGTTCTCTCTGAAGCTCATACTTGTCGAAGTCTCTCGGATACGCATGCAGCACTCCATTTGGATTAAACTGTGCCGCAAGCAATGCCTTGTCTAATTCCTTAGCCCTTTTCAAGCAGTTTTCACGGGCTGGCTCTAGAACTCCTGCGGCTCCTTGGCTCTGAGGAGCTTCCAGATAAGACAGCCCTCGCACAATGGGCGGAGCGAGCTGGTGAAGCGCAGTGATCATCAGCCCCACCTTGCCTTCCATTGCGATGTTGAACATTAATCCCTCTGCGTCATGAACCAGCCTAACGAAAGGCAATAATAGAAACTTTGTCAATGCCTTTCCAGAGTCACCAGATCCCTCAGCAGCCCCCAAAACTCCAGTGAGCTTGGAAGCCAATGCTGAAATTTGCCTCTCATTAGCGGCTTGCGACTCCGTCTCATCTGACCCAGAATTCCTCTTATTCTTCAAGAGATTTTCGGTCTTCTGCATACTGCTGTTAAGCCCCACAAAGCGCGTCCTGAGACGTGCCAAGGAGTGACAGAATTGACGCAGCAGCGCTGAGCGCAACTGAGGGCTCGAACTCTGCAAAAGTTTAGCCAGAGATATTAGCGAACCTCCAGGAGGTCCTGATTGCGGAGGTTCAAAACTGTGCTGGAAAGAAGATAGAGCCTCCTGCTGTTCAAACCAGTTCGACCCTGGGTATGTGATGGTGTCGTCCAGCTTTACAGGAGGAGAGCCGTGATGATAAACAGGGAACGACGCCACCGTTGGCAAGCCACCCCGTAGCTCAGCATGTTCAACATCCTGGCTAAGACGTTCGTGCCAGCCCGCCTCAGCGAGATGAGGGCTACGCAAGGTAACTACGCCAATGATAGCTGAGGCAACCCACCGCAACCGGTTTGTCATCATCTCCGGCACGCGATAATTTCACGTTCGCCCACTTTGGATCTCCCGTGCACCAAATGTAGTTGTCTAGTGAGCAACCCGTTGTATTCCCGCTCCTGCTAAATCCTTGTGAAGCTCGTGAGGCAAATATCCCCCGTCCACCTCTCCATGGGGGCCCTTGAAACGAAGACACGGCTTTTGTGCGGAAGGACAGAAAATTGCGTCGAACTTATGGAAAACTTCATTCCCCCTTCGCGTCCGTGGAGGTGCGTGGAACCGCAAGGGGACTCGCCGTGCCTCTGTGGAAAGCAGATTGCCCTTAAAATTGGAGACGACAATGATGAGCCAGAGGTTTCTTGCCACTGAATGGGGTTTGGCGGTCCCAGGTTCCAGCAGGCTCCTCCAATCCTCCAGGCCCCAAAGGTGGGCGAAGACTGAGGGCAACTATAGTTCCTACCTCGTGTTTCCGTTTACCGAGTGAAATTTAGAAATCACATGGCAATATGCAGCTGCCCCCAAGAGTATCTGAAGGTTAAGCTGGCTCACGGACCCTCGCAGTGCGGGCGGCATCGGCCTTGCCGACTCGGGTGCGGGATTCACTCCGCGATTAGGCCGTGACATGCAGCCTCAGCATAATGGTACGGTACTGGCCTACTATTTCTAAAAGTAGTAAAGAAATAATGGGTTATTTTTTGCATTAAGATGGAACGCTGGCCTACAACTCCCATCGACTGCCCGGCGAATTGCCGTTGGGGCGATACCAGTTCTAAGCGTGATACGACACAGGTAGACTGCCGATCAAAAGGAACGCTTCTTAGCTCCTTTTATGCCTTTGTGAGTCTCAAGGAGTAGATGCGTTACATACCCGTATTTGGTTTCTGAAGCATTCTAAACGCGAGGCCTCAATCTTATTGAACTACGGTGAGCTGGAAGGGCGCCAAAGTACTTAAGATGAGAGTTAATTAAAAGCAGCTGATATCCTGCCCCGATCACCAGGCCTCCTGAGCTCAGTAGGTTAAGCTCGCTGGGGTTTCGAAACTGGAGGCAGGCTGCCACGAGTCGCAAACGCTCCTTGCAGCAATTCAAGGCGCAAACCAGCCCAACGTCTGTGCACAAACAAGCTTTCTTGTCTGTACGTACAAGCTTTGTACACAGCTGCTGAGAACTTTTGCTTGCGCCCTGTTCTGCTGCTCGGGCCGGTTACGGATTCATGTACTAACTTCACCCAGACTTGCCAACATCGGAAAGGTTACCCTACGGTGATCTGCCAAAAGTTGGTACATGAACGCGTAATTGGCCTTATTAGGCAGCCTTCAGGTAAGTAGAAAGCCACAGCACAACCTGTGTTGAGCAACAGTCATGACCACTGAAGCGAATTCAGATAATCACAGAATTAAATCGATGGAGGATATGTTGGTGCGGCTGCTAATGCTTTTGGCCCCTTCACTGCGCCGCCCGCTTGGTGAGGGTCCCGGCATTTTTCTGATCGGTTTATTCATTCGCCTGGCAGCGCCTATCAAAATCTTGCTTCGCCAGTTCCCTCGGCTTTTTCATACGTCTGCAATCTCGAAGTATATGACGCAGGATTTTGCAAAAGAAGCCGGCGCGCAGCTCGATACAACTTCCTTGCCTTCGGACTGCTGAGTTCCACTGCTGCTTCCGCTTAGGTGAGGTTCGATTTCACCACTACAACATCCATAGCGTGTACATCCAGATTGTTCCGAAATCTCCCCAGTTCCTTCCTCTCCAGGGTGGTAGGTATTCTATCATTTCCGTGAGTCTCACCCTTTACCTGCTACATCCTTCTTTTGCTGCTCGGCTGCTTACCGATTGAGTTTCTCCTTGGAGAAACCCCCGAAATGAGATATCGCACACGCACAAGTACTGACACAGAAGTTGCGAGTCCATCGTTGGACATTTGTTCGCCAGTGACTGGTACTTCTCGAGACGACGCTCTATCGATAGCTCCATTGCACAAGCTCCCTCAAATCTGTCATAGTGTATTTTCCCGCCAGGCTTCGAATGAACTAACATTGCGTGAGCTGCGTACCGTTTGTCCAGTACGACTGGGGTCATAAGCACAGGACAGACTTGCCAGCATGGTACAGGCTATCTCCTACCTCTAGCGGGCAAACCTCAATGATTCTGCCTTGCACAGGGAAATACAAGGGTCATACTTTTTCGAAGGCTGTGGGAGACCTTCCAAAAATAATTCTTGTATATATATAGATGCACACGAATTGTGGTGATGCGCCTTCGGTCATACTCACTCCTGTGGATAACCTCGCATATGCTTTGGACTGTAAGCCGGCATCTACTCGAAATCCTCTTCTCGGAATATATCCTTCACGCGGTAAGTGTTGCGTCCCCAGCACTTCGGTCGGAATTGAAGCAGCCTTCTCCATACTTGCTAAAGAATTAGCAGATCCACCGATTTTTACTCAAGAATTGCCATGTGTAGCCGCTCAAGTTCTGATGTTCGCAGATTAAGATACTTGTCCAGGGGACCATAGGACCCAGGTCCATTCTCAGCTGCGTGCAGTCTGCAGCTTCCCCACGTCAGTTGCTGAGGAGCCTGTAAGCTGTAACTGAAATGGATCCCACGTTCTCAAATCAGTTTGCGTAAAAGTGACTGTCAGGATGAGTTGTGCATCACACTGTAAACTTCCTGCACGCTACCACTTTAATCCGGTGGCACTCATCGACGCTGGCAGCGTATATCCGACTGGAAAGAACACGTTAATGCTGTATATTTATACACGCGAGGGATTCTTGTGTCAAACTTTGCTTCTGAGGTTATTTACATACTGTTTCGGTGCTGTCTATAGAAAATGCCACTCCTATGGCATGCTTGACGGTCACCCGGTTGGATGGAGGAATTGACACTAAATTCAGATAACGAAGCCCTTACAGATATTTTCCTACTACAAGCAATGAAAATGGTTTACATACAGAGACTCTGTTCCCATAGTGCAAACTCTTGTGACTCCCGTTTAGTAGCAACTGGTAGAATTCCAACTCGAAAGTACAAATTGTAGTCATCCTTCCTGCCTCCAGTTGGAAATTAATGTGTCCTGAGAGACCCGTGATTCACTTCGTCACTGCAGCTGAACCCTGCCTATCTGTGACTCGTGAACGGCAAGACTGCCTGAAGTGGGCGCATGAACCCTTATTCCGACCTAACAGGCAACAGGACGCAAGCACAAACTCTCAACAACTGTCTACGCAGTCTGTGCATACAGCGAAGAATGCTACTTTGTGCATGTGGGGTTGGTATGCACCTTGAGCTGCGGCAAGATGCGTTGCTATTCTCAGGCCGCCTGGATTCTGGTAAAGGAGGTCATTCACCTTTAGCTATGTTTCACCTTAGCTACTCTTGCCATCATCCTGGTCACAATATGTCTAGCATATGATCTACAACCCAGCGTTGCACTTGGCGCCACAGCTCAGTCATTTGCTTCTCCTGAACATTGGAGAATGATAGGGTTCTGCCCTATGGTGAGGAGATAACAGGCCGTTGGTTCAGCCGCCGAGCTCGGTTAAACCCAATTTTTGCATCCCTCAAAACGGAAAATGTTCTTGCAACAGCATCAGATAAGGAATGATGCCTTCGTCCTTGACAACCACCCAGATATGATTGTCTCGGGGCAGTAGATGATTTCCTTGCCTCTCTAGACCTCTATTTTAGTTTCCAATGGCCATCAGAACTACAGTTGCCATAAACAGGAAAGGATATAAGAAAATGTTGGCTGCATCTAAGCCATGGAACCGCTTTTCTGGAGTTCATTTGGAGTACGGAGTCTCTCCGGCACGCGCTGGGGTATAGCTCTTTCGTAGGCAGGGAGTACTATATGTCATAGTTGAGGTAACGCAAGCAAAGGTAGGTATTTATACAGCATTATATCCAGAAGTATGAGGCGTTGGTGAACCATATCATTGCGGAGAGGAATAGGGCAGGCTTCGAAACACTCTGGATACTCAGCCTGGGGATATTTGGGCGGTGAATGCCATCCCCACATGCAGAGGGAGGGAAGGGTGAAAACGGAAGTAGCAGGGGAACCCGGCAATCAGAAGACTGGAAGGTTGCATCGAGCTTCTCTCTTGTATTGCAACAAACCGAGCTAAATGCCGGGACATGGGGCTTCGAGACTGCAGACGTAGGGAAAACACGAGGTAGTTCGAGACTCAAGACTTCGGAAATCGCCGACAGGGAAGTAAATACACGACCAGAATAATGCCGATAAACGGGCCGAGTGGCTCCTCATTGCAGAGGTGCTGCAGGAAACTGCGCAGAAGTGCATGCACAGCGCATCAGTTTTGGAGGGTTCGGTCGTATCTACACAAGGAGCAAATGTGGGAACACTTGAAGGAAGAGCTTGCACACGTATTAAATAGCAATAAGGCAGCAACGGGCGGGGCATCCGCTGACCTCATCGTGTAACTCATAAGCGTAGAGCAGCCCCAAGATGTGTTCCAATGTACCAGCAACTCTTACTGTTTGAAGGGGAATAGGGGAGCAAGTGGATAAATTTCTGAAAAATCGTCAATGCCTCGTGGTCAACGAGTGTGTTTGGAAACAATCCCTTGTCGACGAAGAAACGATACAGGTAGCACATGTTCGACTTAAAGATCACGGGGTGAAACAGAGGTTCCCGAAATTTAGAAAGGACTAGCTCGCCTATTGTTGGCAGCGTTTAGCTGTATATTTATCATCTGAGTTTGCCCAAGCGTTCTTCACATATTGAAATCCATCCCCATGACAGGAGCTAGTTTATGTTATACATTCCAACTCGTCAGTTGGACTACACCTTTAAGGTCCGAAAAAGCACCTGGCGAACTGCAGCGACAGCTTGATCACGATTATGTAGCCAATTCAGTGAGGGGGATGACACTTTTGGGTCCAGCTGGAATTCGCAGCAGGGCACACAGCACCAGCGACGTGCTGAGCAACTGCTGAGTAAGATGCAATGTTGTGTGACAGCACAAAATTGTCTGTTCTTTCTGTGCAAGCATGCAGCTTCTTAGCTTAACGGTGCTTCAGTTGGTGGAGTCAAACCAGATCCGGCGGAGATAGAGGCAATTCGGAGATACCCTTGTACGGTCGCACGGAGGTTGAGAAGCTCCACCGTTCTCGCAATGTACTACCGCAACTACTTTGCCGGATTTGCCAATTTAACGGATCTGCTCAAAAGGACAAAATTTTCTGAGAAATTGTCTACACTGTCATTAAATACAGAGGAGAAGGCTTGTCTACGCATGCATGTTGGGCTATTTTTCTTTGTCTAGCTTCAGTAAGCCGTGTGGAAGCTCCTGGTAACCCGCTGCCACTCCCCCAGCCCCAGGAGCTTGAACAGTTGCGTCATGGTTGCCAGGGTCTGATGAAGGAGGTCAGCTGTTTTTAGCTGAACTTCTTAAGCATTTTGGCCGTCTTCTACCCCACACACATCCTGGGCCCAGATCCGACACTCTGCTTTACAGTGCAAACAAGAGAGCAAAGCGTCCGCCTTGGCTGCATGTTCAAAAGTTGTAGACAGTGGTTGGGGGCTTCTTCTGGCGTACCGATCTACGGCCCTTTTATGTGGCGCTCTCTAGCATGACAAGCAACCTCCTCTACCGCAGTTCCAGGCGCTTCAAACGCCTACCGGAGGACTCCTGCAGAGGGAAGATGGGGGTCCCATGCGTTTAATTAACTCTTATTTTAATTATTGTGGCTCATCTGTCTCTCTCAGTATTCTGTGGACAAGATCCAAGACCGACGTCAGAGCATGACACTTTCAGAATGACTTTGCAGGTAGGGGAAAATATTGCCTAGGAAGCCGAGTTATTAGGTTATAATGGCAAATTAAACCCAAATATATGCTTTTAAGCATGTTTTAATCCTATTCGACAGGTTTCTGCGAATAGGATTTTGTGCGTCTACACGCGTAAGCAGTGGCGTGGGGATCGGGAGCGGCTGCGTACCCAACGTACGAATGCCGAACGCCAAGCCCACATGATGCAGCTCTCCACGGTTGACAGGTTTCAATTCCAAGGGTAAATTTTAACTAGTTTTATCCTGCAGGTCGCCCCCTTCAGCACCTGTATTCACTGGTGGTAGGTTGTGGGGGAGTACTTCGTCTGGCTCACAGGGGAGGTATCGGAAAGTGGTCCTTCGGCTGTTCCCCCTCACGCTTATCGTCCTCTGTTCTTTTCGCCGGACCCTGTCTTTGAAAAATTGCTTTACCTTTGCCTGGCCCGTTTTCGAACCAGTGGTTTGTCCTCGAAATGTGCGAGGGGTCCTTGGCAAATCGACCTCGCTCTAAGTGATCACCAGAGGAGGGATAGATGCGCATTAAGCTGGCGTGGGGTAGCTCTTTCGGATTTTCCTTGGGATAAACGGCACCAATTTGAAAATGACGAAAGCAAACAAATTGTTTAGCATGTTTCGCCTGCAAAGGTGTGTCTGGTTATTTGTGGTATTATGGCTTGTGGAGCAGCAGAATGTTCGCTCGTCCGAGGCACCAGCAGAAAACGTTGGTACATCAGAGTTGAAACTGTCGGGCGAGTTTCCAGTTGATACACTGGGCAAATTGCACGCAGAAGCGGCTGCCCAACAGGAAATAACGGCGAGCAAGATGGCGATGCGATTACTCTCCAAAAAGCAGACCCACCTAATTGCATTATTTGTACTCTTCCTAATCCTAATGAAAGTAATTTCAGTTCGTATGGAAAAGGAACGTAAGAAGGCGGAAGAGGAACGTTTAAAGGCCCCGACAAGGGTTGAAACCAAATTAACACCACCAGCAGGTCCACCAGCAGGTCCACCACCAAAGGTATCGCCTGCGCCGCAACCGGTGCAGAAACTAGCATGGTTGCCAGCTATTCTTGGAGGTCCAGGAAAGGATGCCTCAGAGAAGCGGGGAACACGTGGGCGAAAGACTAAAAAGCACGGCCGGAAGGACAAGGTTCCAGAATTACCCCCTATACCAGTTCCAGCACCTGGTGCTCCAGCACCTGGTGCTCCAGCACCTGGTACTCCAGCACCTGGTGCTCCAGCACCTGGTACTCCAGCACCTGCTCCAGGAGTGGAACATCCAGTTCCTCCAGAATTTGTAGGTGAGCAACCTTACGGAGAGCCAGCGTATGGCCCTGTCCCAATAATTGAAGACGATGGCGAGGTGCGAGAACTGAGGGCTCGGATGGGCGTTGTGCAGAAATTGGTGGATGTGGCGGTTAGGCTGGTAGATGAGTTGCCGCAAGAGGAGGCAAAAAGTATTGTACAGGCATTGAAGGAAGATGCAGCGGCTGCTGAACAAGAGGAGAGAAACTACGATAGTGCAAAAGCCGTTGGAGATCCAAATTTTGAATCCATTCGGAGTCAAACTGTGATGGTGTTGAAATCATCCCTGGATAGAGCTCGCGGTGCGCTCGTAAAGTTGTCTAAACTGGCAAAAGAACACGGTGCGGCACAGCACGCGTACTGTTCTACTGGGGTCTCTTTTACAAACGTCCAGGCCTTGAAGGAACCTCTGGAGGACAGCTTGGCTGCAGCACCACTCGCATCGTGTAGCGCGACGCTCTCGTCTATGGCAGACACCTCCATAACTCTGCAACAGGAGAGTGAGGACAGTGCGCGGATTTTACGTACTTTAGAATTCGCAGACGAATGTGACGCAGAGAGTTTTCTCTCCTTCTACTCATCTATTGCGACCCTGAACAATAGGAAAGAGACCTTGACGCGGTTGTCTGACCTGGGTAAATATTTGAAGGAGCTTCTTCTGGATATGCACAAGGCTTTTATGAAGTCAAAAATCCAGGTAGAACGAACACCGGTTGGCATGCAGGGAAATTTGGTGCAGGCAATTCATACTATTATGGTGAAGAGTCGCCCAGTCTCTGAGGGGAAGTCAGGTTCTGGAGTTAAAAAGGCAGAATTGCAAAGATTCAGTGATTTGTTTTCTGCGCAAACTAAGGAATTACGTGCGCTTGATACTTCTCCGGACTTCGAAGCTGTTACACGAGCTTACAAAAGCGCGCATGACCAGAACGAACAGCTCAAGTCCTTACTAGATGAGCAAATGAAGAAGATGAATGCAATTTTGATTCACGATCCTTTGAACAAAGAAGAGACAGCCACTGCGGCTCCGAACCTGGTGAAGATTGGCGGTACTGTCAATTCGGTTGCCGAAGAGTTCTCTCGTGCAGCGAGTACTGCTCTTGAATTGGCTACCAGCAAAGCTGGCGATGTTGGCGCTGGGTTGCTGCAAAAGTTGACAAAGTCCAAGGCAACTGTTGACCTTGCAGGCGCTGATGTCTGTGTGGGAGACGCTGTGAAAGCCGCATTTACCGAGCTGGGCCGCCAGATGAAAACGGAGGCGAAGAATCTTTCTTCAAAGGCGCAAGAAATAGTGGAAAGTAATAAGAAGGAGGTAAAGTATAGATTGGATGGTGAAGGACTTGTATGCTCTACACTGGAAAAGAAGACTTCCCTTAAAGCCGACGCGGCGCAGGGAATAGGAAATGCAAAGCTTTTGCAACTGCAACTACGGTATTCGAAGGCCTTAGCGAGGGAAATTGGACATGCTGAATCTACGCAACGCGCTGTATCAATGTTTCCATTCCGGCCAGAGTCTGAACAAAGCGCCTTACTGAGCGAACTAAAGGAAAAGCTGGAGAATGAAAAGTGTTCGGCGAGGGAAGCTCAGAACATAGAAGCGATAGCTGAAGCAGTAGCGACGATACAGACAATCTCTTTAAAGATGTGGAAGGTGCTTGAACAGGAGCGATTCGAGCAGCATTCGGCGGATATCCGCAACATGCGTGCTATTCTTCATGATGCAGGACGACAGTAGAACTGTATTCTGGCCATGCTGTGACGAAGAGGCGCTGACACACCGGTATCCTCATTTTTATTCAGGGGTTCCTCTTCCAGCCATTGGAATACTGGTGTCAATACAGCTGGCCCTCATATGAATCAGGTTTGGCGTTGAATGCAGATGTCTTTGTATGTCTCACCGAATCGCTTAAATACACATTGTATGGGCAATTTTCTTAAGACTGTTGGCGTCTCTTGGGAAGACAGCTTGCACTTCAGGCAACCACAACACTTGTCCAGACGTTTGTAGGGTTTGGCCCCAGCAGTGCCTTGTCTTCGCGCTAGCCATATACGACGGTGTATTGTGTAGTGGTTCTGGTGCGTGGTCTTCACGTGGTGCCTACCTGCCCGTCTCATTCTGTCTCGGGGCGGCGGGGGGCAGCGTGTAAGGCACTGCTCCATAGCAGTTTGCAATGTTGGCCTAATGCCACCATTTTGCTTATTTTATGGGATAGAATCCTTGCCAAGGTGCGTGGGCTGCTTACGAAGCTCACCAAGGCCGTCGAGTAGATGTAGAAAAGATCTCCAGGTATTCGCATGCTTGAAGGGATCATCACTTCCACGCCCAAACCTGACTCTTGCTCGGTTCTGCTCACCCGTGCAGCATTTCGTCAGGAGGGTTCCAGTGCTACACGAGAACAATATTTTGTGGCGCAGCAGGGCTTTTGACTCGCAGTATGGCCTTCCAGTTGATGTCACAAAATACCGCCAGAGTGCATTGCGGTCCTGTCTTGACCTAGCGAACACCCAGCTTCAAGCAAGCTTTCGATGGTCCATGCCCGCTTTTCGTCAAAGTTTTCCGTAGCCAGCGTCAACAGGTCCAATATCAAAGATCAGAAGCTGCGTCACAGCAGGCTGGAAACTTTTTAGAGAACATGGGAGGTGGCACTTGCATGCGAGCCAGCATGTATCGACAACGCCCACTGCTAGAATCAGGAGTTTCAAAGGCACTTGGACAGTACTGTATAAGCACACCCCATGTTGCTTGTCAATTGATTCTTCATACAGTGGGAAATGGCGGGAGACGTTTTCGCTCAACACAACACTCTACCTTCTCCCCCTCCCCCCCCCCAAACACACACACACAAACAGACACCAAACAGACACAGACACAGACACACACACACACACACACCACATGATAAAAAGGGTGTTCACATACGATGAGTATCTAGACGGAGTGCTCATCAAAAGCGCAGTGCGGTGATGCCACCCTGATTTCGTGTACATCCGGAAAAGAACATCAGGTAAGTGCCACAGTTACTAGGGTAGCTTCTAGGCCCTGACCATATCGGTGTATTCTGCGGCGAACACGAAACACAGCAAATTCCAAGACAGAACCGCCCTGCGAGCCGTTAGTGCCGGGCTTCTGTATCGGTGTTCTACGCAGCAGCTGCTGCTCGCAGGGTAGCAACGTAGGGAAGTTGTTCCTTCGTGTTTGTTAGAGTACACCACTGCCTCCAGAGGTCAATCGCGAGTCCCAGCGGCATTCCTCTGTTCACTTTTGTGGGATGAGCGTGGCACAGCGCGGACCCCAGCGTCCTCCGCTATTCAATAAGGTGGAAGTTTCTTGACGAGTATATCGCCTTCCTGAAAGTCACAGCATTCACCTGGAACCTCTATTCCCAATCATAAATATCACCGTTGTGGAACTTTGTTGTTGCCCTGCTGTGTGAGCTTTTCGTTTGTTTTGTAGTAAATGCATGCGGCAGCGGTTTTCTATACTCGGCGCACCAACTTTCACAAGCAGAAGTATCGAGCATGAATGCCAGACTTCTGCGCAGATGTAATTCTCCTAACACTTCGTTCTATGGCAAGCACCAATTAGGAAGCGTTTAGTGCTCTATGGGGTCTGCCACCTACACCTTTGAAACCGTTTACGTTAGCTACTTACCTGGATGACACGCTCTGGCTTGCATGCACTTGCCCTCTCGGGCGCTCATTAAGTAGTTTCAGCGCCGCTGTGGTGTAACGTTTAACATGTGCATGTGGAACAGGAGATGTGACGTAGAGAAAGCAACGAAGATAGTAGGCATAACGATTCGAAAGCTCGTTGCGGCTTGGTGTTCGCTAGCTCAGTGGGAGACCGCATTTAACTTTGGTGTTACATTGTCTGAAATCAACTGGAACGCCGGCAGTGTATTTCACAAGCTCCGCAGCGACGCTGATGGGCCGCAGGGTGTTTCGAAAAGAGAAAAGAAGTTTTGCCGTCCTACAGCCTCCCACACCCCGAGGTGCATCTACTCATCATCAGCCTTGTTCAGATCCACTGAAACTCACATAGAGGATCAAGGCGGGCACCATGTCGAAGGAGTCGAAAACGGTGTCATTAAGCCAAAACTGCATATATCAATGCCGTAGAGCTACACGCTGTACCCTGGTGCCCGAGCGGGAGAATAGGGATTACCAAGTAAAGAGTACACATAGCACACTATACAAAGCAACTGTTCACACATGTGCTCGCGTGCTCGCGCGACGGGAAGGCACTGCTGGTGCCAACCCGGTAACGCCGCAAAAAAAAAACATCAAGTCACAAGCATCGTCTTCTGCTTGAAATGCTTGGTAACAGAAGCCAATTGAAGTGAGAAAATCGTTAATACGCGGGGAGTTTAGACTCATTGTTGAAACTGAAACAAATTTTGCATTTAAAACCGACACCACTCCAAGGCTCAGCATTTAAGCACTGCATGAGTATCCCCATGAGTAGAAGTGGGGTACTGGCAATTGGGGCAGCGGAAAGTCACCGCCTATTGAGCATTCATATGCCCGTCCTCGTCCCTCAATGCACCATGAAGAGCAAAGCGTGGCTTTTTGACTGCCGCATCGTGCTGTTCCAATCGCTCGCGTTCAAGCAGACTCGAGATTTGCAAGCTGGACTGCATCATTGCCTCTACGCATTGGGGTATCACATCAAGGTTCTGAGCAGCCCTGGCCATTGCCTTCTCACTGTCAAATCTATTCTTCAACCTTTCTACCTCAACCAATCCACTTGATGTTGGCCGGAATCGAGACACGGATATAGTTCGCAACGTGCTATCAAGTCCCTCAATTTCCTTCGACAAGCTACTGAAATATCGAAACCGAAGAAGGAAAAGAGCTGCTTCTGCGTTAGTCGTCGCCGCCTTGACCCTAAGGCTTGTTTTCGTATCCAGTGCCGAGGATCCAAGTCCTTCCTTATCCAGTTTGTACTTTCTTGCCTGCTTAGCTAGCTCTAGCATTTCCTGCGTTCTCGCAAGATGATCCTTCGCCGCAACTTCAATTTGGTTCAGAGGTTCGGCGAAATACTTTCTCACAGTGTTTGTGGTACCATTGTCAACCGCGCTGCCCTTGAGCTTAGATGCCAGCTTTTCCAGTGACACTTTGCAGTCAGCAGGATCGACTTCAACTTTTTGAGTATTGCCGTTTACCTCTGCAAAAACGTTTTGAGCAAACCTCCAAGACTCTTCGCTGTTCTCAACGGCTGTTTCAGCAATTTTCGCCATGCGATGAGACATAAAGGCTGCCTCTGCCTTGCTCAGTGGTTGGCGCTGCAGGACGCCTTGCAACGTCTTCTTTTGCAGTTGCAGTAAAACTTTGATTTCCTGATTGGATGACTTCGCTCTTTCATACGCCGCTGTAACACCCTGAATGCTCTGTGCAGTATTCAAGGCATCCAAATCCTCATACTGCCCGGTAATTAACTCATTGATCCTTTGCATGTCTTCACCTGTTTTTCCTGCATTTGACTGTTTTGAATATAAGGGACGGCTATTTAACAACAACCCGTGAAGTCCCTGGACTAGATTTGCATCCATTTCGAGCGGTATACGTTCTGTCTGCAACTTTCCCATCAGCCAAGCTCTATGCATACTTAGAAGATCCGCGTTCAGTTCTCTGTCAAGAGAAGCCAGACGTTCCAAGGTTTTCTTCCTGAAATTCATGGCGGCAAGGGCTCCATACAATTGGACAAAATCTTCTGGTACGCATTTGTCTACGAAGTTTGCAGAATTTAAGAGCTTAGCAATCTCCTCACTCTCCTGTTGCAGAGTTATGGAGGTTCTTCCCAGCGACGATAGCGTCTCGACGCACAGTTTGATCGATGTTGCTTCCAGGCTTTCCTTCAGCGGCTCCATCAATTCAGAGGTGTTTGTAAAAGAGACCCTCTCAGAACAGTACGCGTGCACTTCCTCACCGTGCTGTTTTGCCAGTGTAGACAACTGCACGAGCGCACCGCGAGCTCTCTCCAGGGATGATGTCAATGTATTCAAAGTTTGTTCCCGAATTGATACAATATTTGGATCTCCGTAGCTTTTTGCAGAATCGCACATAATCTCTGCTTGTTCAGCAGTCTCCATATCCGCCTTCAGTTTATCTATAATCCTTGGTGCCTCGCCAGGCGGGAACTCATCAACTAGCTTGACCGCAACATCCACTAGACTACTGACAGTGCTCCGCTTAGCCTTCAATTCTAGCATCTCATCGTCGTCCTCAAGTAGCGCGATAGGTCCCTGCTGTTGCAATTCATCAGGTTGCACACTGACAGGTTCTGTAGGAACTGCATGTCCCGCAAATACTACCTTTGGTACATCAAGTGGTAGAAGTACTTCCGAAGGTTCTGGAAAGGGCGGTATGCTTGGCTGTGTATTCGGCTGTGCATGCTGCAGTGAATCCGGTTGTTGAACACTTTTTTCTTCTTTTCTCTGTCCCCCTTCTGCTTTTTCGGCATTTGTGTGCACCTGGAGGCTGGCAGGCACATCGGAAGGAGACCTTTCTCCAAGGCACTCCCTTCGAGTTTTCGGCCCACCAGTTATCGTCTTCCCTGCGGATTCAACTTCCGATTCGTGTGTTTGTTCTCCACTAGCACTAAGTTCCTTCGGCGGTTTCTCCGGTAGAGACTTCTCTTGCGGTCTATGCCTTGCTTGTGGCACCCCTACTTCCTTCGGAGGTTCATTAACTGGCAAAACCACATGGCCGCGCGCCTTTTCGTCTGAAGACACAAGGTCTTCCTCTAATTCCGCCTCAAACGAAAATTCTTCTATGGGTAGTCTGAGTTTTCCCTGTGCCTTCCTCTTGCTCTCCCTTTCCTTATGCATTGACATTGCTCTTAGTACGGCTAGGAACAGCACAAACAAAGCAATTAGGTGAAATCGCTTCTTCCAGATGAGCCCTGTGTCAAACTGGTTATCTATTGCTCCCATCTGGGTGACCGCTCTTGCATGCAATCTTGTCAGTGTGTCGGCTGGGAACCCGTTGGACACTTGTAATTCTGCATTCCCTTCTTGGACTTCTTCTGGTGTATTTGATAAGCACGCACTCTGCTCCCCCCCACTCCAGAGCGCCATAAACAACCAGAAAGAACTTCGAACGGGAAGAATGCCGAAATACAGCTTCTTGTTTGCCATCCTCAGACAGGTGTCGACTACCCGAAGGTAGACTAAAACACAGCAAACCCAGGTGAGGGTAGATCCGAACCTACCGCCATAAGGCCGGTAACTTAATGCAAGGTGGGCTAGCCGGGGACCTCAAATGTAGGGAGAAGCTCAGCTGAGAAGGCCTTTCGGCATCTTTGCTTAAAATAGAGGCTTCGGAGTTGGCAAGCTGCTTGGGGATGCTCCTGCAGCAAATAAACAGGATTGTAGACACCGAGACACGCGAGCGAGACTACGGTGGTACTTCTGACTGGGTACTGGCGTGATTCATGAAAGTAATAATATATTTTCAAACCGAGTGCTCGTTAAGAGGCTCCCACCTTCTGGGTAGAGGCGAAGTTTGGTGGCGCCGAGCTGTGGCATCTACGACCGGCAATGATAACCGGAAAAATGCCACAATGGATCCAGTGGCATTTGGACTGTAAACGGTTTGCAGATGCGTACTTGAAGGAAAACACGAGACGAACCAGATACCGAAACTACAGGACAAAACGGCCATCCGCAACTGCTGTGCGGACAACCGATGGACGAGGGCAGTCTACTCCACGTAGACTGTCACCTCCCCAAAACCGGCAGCAAACTTCAAAAATAAACAGAAAATACTGTATCTGACTTCAACCATATTTAAAAGCTCGTCTTCAGTAGAGCTCTGCAGGCGTCGAATGGTTGCGTTCCCCCAGCTAGCCCCAACTCGAACAGCGCAGATCAGTCTGTATGTGGATTTAGCAGATCCAGCAGTTGCTCTTCAAAGCCCTAGTTATACAGCGCAACTTCTGAGTTAATTAAATAAACGGGTAGAGGGACTTGCAAGTAACTTCGTGAATGTACTTGCCATCACATTGAAAAATTCTCGCTCATTACCACGTTTATGACCGAGTCGAAGCCATCGACACTGGCAGTGTCGGTCCCACCAGGCTGCCATGCCTGCCTATGTGGAAACACACATCTATCCAGTGTTTTTAGCATTTGCTTCCTATTAAATAACCTTAGTTGCCCATGAAGGATAGGCCCCGCAAAAGGAAGATCCCACGCAACCGTTACTTTTCTGCCTTCGGCCAAGGCCGAGGCGGCCCCTACCCGGACAACGGCAACGATAATGGGATAAGTCTCCCGTTTGTTGCGCATTGGCATTCAAAATCCACTCCCTAGGCTATGCCGATAAATAGTCTCCTTTTATAAGCTTTGTTTAACATTCATGCGCTGAATGGCCAATCAAGCTTTACCATTGACACCTGTGTAGCGCTAGAGTCGTTCCATCCTCACCTTTTTGTAGTGCCTGCACTACAGCCAGCAATTCTGCCTGCTTGGATGAGGAGCTAATAATTTGGACCTATAAATTTGCTTAAACTGATCAGAAGTCCATGCAAATGTACATTTCTACTGTGTTGCTTCGGACACCAATTTACTGCCACCTGTTATACCGCATCGATGACTCCAAGATTGCCCGCAGCAGTTGAACAAGGGCCAATATGTCCATACCATGAGCGCTCGATAGAGCTTGTGTTGAGAATTAAACTTATTAAAATTAATTCACAGGGGACGCTGCATTCCTTCGTTGTGCTGCACCGAACCCTACACTCGTATAGGGCCCTCGCTGTGGGGTCTGGATCTTGTACGAGGACTACTGTTAGCTTCAACTATTGTGGAGTCACAATACTTTGGACGAGAGTTACTTAACAGCAGCATATCATTAGAAGTATCAAACAGCACATGGTAGGGTGGTAGCGCGATGTGTGGAAGGCGAAGGCTGCCCAAGGAAAATCGGTGGCATACCGGCCAGCAGCCAGCAACACTTTCCTGAGGTGTTCGACTCGTCTGAAGCCAGAAGAGGTCGTCTTCGCCTTGAGAGCAGGCTCTGCTCAGCTTTATACACGGGGATACCTGAAAAGGATCAGAGGTTCAATAGTATCAATGTTTTCGCCACTGCATAGCTGGCCCTGAGACGCTTGCCCATGTACTTAATCACTATCCACACAACCTTGACATCAAGACCAAACTCAGACATGAAAAGGCTCTAAAGGGGATCACAACAGCAGTCAAGCAAAGTCCAGTGAATAAGGGTAAAAGTCTGCAGCTGGGCAGCTGTCCGACAGACATGGCGAGATTACTGACGCCTGACATCATTTTGAGAGACGATAAGCGCAAGCGTAGAGCAACAGCTGATGTAGCTATTACACACATGCCACTTGGAGCTGCTCATATCAACAAAGAAGGGAATTATTGGGGCATGGAAAAACACTACGAATGCCGTGGATATCTCACTGCAAGCACAAGTTTGTGGGACCTTCGGAGGTATTGCACAAGAGAAGAGACGAGTGCTTACCGAGGAGACTGGGGTCAATGGACGCAGATCGTTGGCCATCCAAAGCAAACTTACCACTGACTGGAACAGACACACCTATCGAATATTGGGTTTTCACATAGCAGCGAACAGCACGAGGAGAAAAAGCGAAGATCATTCTCGTGCACACAGATCTCAAGCTGCATGATACACTAACAGGCTAGTAATAAACAGGCAGTAGCACACTTGGTAACAAAGAAATTTTCTGACGCCTGAAGAAGATTGGCTCTATATTACGGCATGCCGGGTTGGTGCCCCCTCGCATTCCCCTTTAATCTCACTCTTCGAGGTACCAGCTCACGACTCCAAAACCCAGTTTTCAAATTTTCAATGCACTCTAGGTCCATTATCAGTCTCCAGGATTCCTAACCGTGGAAAAGGTAGCTACCGCGGTATCCTATTCAGTATAAAGCTTAGTGCCGTACACTTTAAAAGTTTGCTCCTGAAAAAGAAATTTTGGCCTTCCAAAAGTTTGTAATGACAGGCCAACCTGATATCTGGGAAAGATCCCAAGAGAAAACATAATTTAAATGAGGCTCAAGCGCCTGGAGCTGCAGAAGTAGAACCGGACACCCGTAAAGCAACTTGCTGCATCCGACAGTGCGAGACAGCCCAGCACGCAAGCACAAACAAGCCTTCTTGGCCGCATGTACACACATTCTATACAGTTCCGGAGAACGTTTGCTTGCGAGAAGTTCGTCTACTAGGTCAGGGTCATTGCCCACATCAGGCAGGCTTGCCAACTTCGGTCAGACTATGCTACATCTCCCACATCTCCCCACACAGCAAACGCACTCGTATGGCTGTCGCAGCCGTGAGGATGAGGATGGTAGTGCCTTGGAATCGGCTCCAGTTGCTGGGAATCTCAGGTGCCCTTCGGCCCCGTTTGCTGCTCCGCTACATTCGTTCCCGTGCAGCACTGCCTCGAGCACCTAGATAATGAGCTGCTTACCGAGAGTGCTCAAGACCTGCTGGGCTAAAGTGAAGCCTCCTGTCTCACTTGCGGTTGCTCCGCCGTGAGGTTTCCGTGTTGCTTTACCGTTTATTACTGCAACTTTTGGTGCTTGTGCATGGAAGGTGATGGATACGTTCTGCTTACTAGCTCCTGCAATTGGCTTTCGTTTATTTGCTGCAGCCTGCGTTCTTTTGGATGTTCCTCTTCTTGTGTCCATTCTGTATGCGTTTGGTTTGCAAGCGAGATAGTATGTGAGAAACCCCAACACCAAAGAAGAATTGTTCCATCGCATACGCAACGCCACGGGCTGAAACAAGCGCTACAAGCCTCATTTAAGGGCCATCAAGAGGTGAACTGTTGCCAAAAAGAACTTGGTAAAAGTTTGCCATAAAAACAGTTCCATCCATTCCTTGCTGCAATTGAACGTGCCAGACAGCCCCACATGGAGGCACAATCAATCCTTCTTCGCTGCATGCACTATCACTGTGTGCTACACGAGGCCCGGTTCATACCCGAAATATACGAGCTCCACATCACCAAGATATTGAGAGCTGCAATGTAGCCAAGCGCAGCACAGTCTCTTCGATGATGGCAAGCGTGTCTAGAGTTACCACATGAACCCTCGCATGGCCTTATCAGCCAACTGGCAAGCAAATGGAACCCTTCAATAATTGTTTACAGTGTTTCTGCATGCAGCCAAGCAGGTATGATTGTGTTCGGTGGTGGGGTTGTCAACCTCGACTTGCAGCAAACTGAGTTGCTTTTTGGGGGGCCGTTTCCTGCCTCACACCCAGTGGCGCCTTGGCTGCCGGGTTTAGGAGGTATGGATACTGAGGAGGAGGATCAGCCGCTCTAAGGAACTCCCCTCTCAACTATTTGCCTCCATTCGCGGTTGTCGCCACCTGCAGCCCGAAATGCCTCCACGATACGCTTGAGTAGTACACTTGCACCAATTACTTAAGATGAGTGGTAGGTAACAACAACTGATGCCCTTCCCGAGTGTCCAGGCGTACTTGACCCATTGGCCAAAGCGCCTAGAACTGCGGGAGGGGACGGCCCGCAATGAATCGCCAGTTACCGTGCTGTACCTCATTAAAGCCCCGCATGCACAAACAACCTGGTATTATTTCTTGCATGCACTAGCACTGGGTAAAGTCGTTAAAGACTTCTGCGTGAGTGCAGTGCAGGCTGCATACTATGCATACAATTCTACCACCATGTAGTGTTCATTTGCAGTGTCGATAGATAACGCTGGATTGTGGACAAAAAAATGAAGAAAAGTTGTGAAGTGAAGTACTACATGCGATCATGTGCGATCATGTAGCTACTTTTACGTTTAGGAACTCTTACGCACAGAAACTTTCAGTTGCAGTGTACTCGCCCCACGGCAACGGAGGGTGGACATTTGCAAACCTCACGAGCCCGAGAGGAGAGCGGTTTCAATGTGGGGTTCGGGGCCCGGAAGTTTGTTCCAATGATGGTTGGATCTTTGTATAAGAAATTTCAGCAGATATGACTAATAACGACTTTTTCTTTTGGAAGGAAAGTCGGTGGATCTGCCACACGCGCGGATAAACTTGATTTCGCTGCAGGGGTAGGACTAGCTGCGGGGTGCATACCTTCCGTCCTCTTTAAACCTTGAAGTGACTGGCCTTTTCAATGACGGAAAACTTCCGAATAGTGTTTTTTTTGTTTTATTGCTCTATTTGCTCTTGATTGACTGCTGAGGCCTACTGTATCCTTTTACTACTCAACAGGTGGCAGCATAGTTCTGAGGTTAATGGCATGTGCGTTCCTGCGTTTTTGGTTTTTTCAGAATACAGCAGTTCATCGAGGGTCTAGATGACAATCTAGTTATGGTGGAATTTCTTCCGTCACAGATGCGGGTTGTGCTTGATGCAACTCCGGCCCCACCATACTTCGCTTGTGCCACGAATCCGCTACTGTAGCGAAGACCCCGTGCAGGTTTGCATCCTAGGATTTTCTTGTGGAAAGCTTATGCCAAATCGGAACATTGCAGTATTCAATCTCTGCTTTGCTGGGGCTTTGTTGCGTGCACTAGCAAACTGGAAGTGCTTCCCACTTTCGACGCCTCTATTTGCAGCTAAGGTGCTGGATTTCTGAGCAAATGCACGTCTCCGGGCGCATCGGGTCCTGAGCAAGGCGACCTTTCTCCAGGTGGTCAGCGTTAGAGGTTTAGATTAACCAACCCGCTCTTACGCTTGCTCTTTTGGATGTTTGGCCGCCACACCAATAACAGTCTGACAATGGAGAACAAGAAGCAGTCTTTCAGCACCCTTCGCTTGCCGCTGTGTTTTTGGCTGTTTGCGGCATTCTGGATCGTGGAACAGCAGAATGTATGCTCTTCCAAAGTGCCAGAAGTTCCCACAGGGACTCAAGAACTGCAAGTTTCGAACGGTGTACCACCCGACTCGCTGAGAAAATTGTATTCGCAAGTGATTGCCCAGAAGGAGGCAATAAATACCGAGTTTGAGACACGCTTTGTTTCAAAGAAGCGCTTCCACCTAATTGCTTTGATCGTGCTTCTTCTCGGCCTAGTAAAGGCAGTATCAATTCGTAGGCAGAGGCAGGCAGATGAGATGGTGGAGCCCATGGAGATGCCCGAAGGTGTCTCGAAGCAAATGCGAGATGAGCGTCCACAGGCGATGATAGGACGTGGGCGGAAGAGTCGAAGGGAGTTCCGGAAGAAAAGGGAACCCTCTCCTTTGCATCCCACTTCCCAGCCCCTGCCAGGTGTTCAACTTGGGGGGATGGAAGAAGCCGTCCAGCAACTGACTTCACCATCGCCTGAACAACAAATGCAGGAACTTCCTGAGGAGGAGCGGGAGCTTTTTCAATTGAGGCATAGACTGATGGGTATGAGAAGTATTTTGAATATTTCTTCCTCATTGCTCCATGAGTTGCAAGGCGTAGACGGGATCCTCGACGTAATCACAACGAACGTGACGACTGCTGAGCACGCGGTGGCGGCGTACGATGATGCAGTGAGGAGGAATGACCCGGGAATCGCTTCACTTAAGAATGAAACCGTTAATATACTGAGAATAATGCTGGACGGAGCCCGGGAATCCTTGCTGCAAATTGCAGCAGCGGCACGACAGCATGGTGAGACAGTGGCGGCAAGTATTTCTCAGTATTGTTATTTTGCAGATGTCTCTGTTTTGCGAAATTCTCTGCGTGACAGCTGGGATGCAACATCGGTCAAAATGTGTATCGCATCGCTGAATACCCTCGAAAGTACAGCTGCAGGTTTAATCCGGGAGAATGAAGAGCAGTTTGGGCGTTTGCAGTCTGTAACATTCGAGGAGGGACACGAAGCACAAGATTTTGTCAGACTTTACGGTGCCCTTGCTGCCCTGAACTTTAGGAAGGTGTCGTTGGAAACGTTGTTTGCTCTGGATCAAGCATTGATAGGTGGTATCCTACAAATGCACAAGGATTGGATGATGTCGAAACTTCTGAGTGATCGGATACCGCTTGAAGCGGACGCATGTTTAGTTGAGGGGATTGATACGGTTCTGTCGAAACATCGCCTAGGCACTAGGGTTCTAGCACCATCAGAAGTGTTAGCCTCAAAAGATTTGCTTAAAAAGCAATATCAGGATATCGAAGCTATGAAATCTGCGCAAGACGTCGAGGCGGTCACAGCAGCGTACGAACGGGCGAAGACAACGAACCAACAGCTCAGTTATACACTACAGACACAAAAGGAAAGGCAACGCCGTTTTTTGGAGCAGCATCCACTGACCAAGGAAGAGAACTCCTCTCTGTCTGATACTATTGCTGAATTCGCTCAAAGTGGAGTTAAGGACAGCGAGGAATTCTTGCATGCTGCGCAGAGTGCGTATTCAGAAGCTGGCGGCAAAATTGAAGACGTTGCGTACAGTCCTTTTAGTGGTAAAGGTTTTGTGCAAAAGCTGGCAACTAAGATGTCAACTAAGCTGATGTCAACAGCTGGATTTGACCAAGAAGATGCAGGCCCTGACACCAGTGCCGCAAGCGCTACCAACTCGATTTTTACCCAGGCAGCATCCAGAATTGAATGTGTTGCGAAAAATGCTTGCGAGATGGCCCGAGACTCGCTCCAGGTAGCGAAGAAGGTAAAGAAGTACAAACTGGACAAGGAAGGATTTGGATCCACTGCGCTGGATTTGAAAGTACAAGTTAGAGTCGATGCTGTGAAAAATAGAGTAAATGTAGAACTTGTTAGAATGCGGGCTCGATACGTGGATAGATTGACGAAAGAAGTACTTGGACTTGAAAGGTTGTTACAGTCAGTATTTCTGTATCCATATCGGCCATCGTCAAGCGAATGGGTTCAGGTAGGTCGATTAAAGGAGAAATTTAACCAGGAAAAGGCATCGGCCCAGCAATGTGATAATTTTGATACTATCCCTAAACACTTCCACAACATGCTGCAACTCTCCTTTGAAATGTGGAGTACTCTTGAGCGCGAACGTTTGGCGCAGTTTAAGGAGGCAGTCGGCCTGCCTTCCGGGTCTTCATGATTCACCATGGGTCTATGGCGGGCTTGTGAATGAACATTCATAGGTTGGCGCACATTTCTGCCATGTTGCCGACGTTCCATTTCTACACAGGAAAGTGCTGATGATGATGCAGCAGGGCGTTGCATGTAGATGTGCAGGCATTAAGTGCGAATTTCCGTGCAATTTTTAACGGTGTTTCTAGTTGCGTCTTGTATTGGATAGTTGTCTTTTTCCGGTGGCTTATGTATGTGATTTCACGCAAGAGACATTTGTGACCGCACGATGTTTGCGCTGATGAGGGAGTGAGGCTCTTGTGACCCAAGCAGTGCCTTATCATCGTGCGAGTCATAGATAGCCGCTTTTACTGTGGGAGTTTTTGGTGCATGCTGTGCATGGTATTTAACCCCTGCTTTTCCCGCATGGGCAACAGGGTTTCGCTACTACTACATTATTTCTTTGTAGCCTTTGCCGAATGCCACCATCTTTCTTTTTCAACTAGGTAGTCGTCTTGCCGCTCTACGTGAGCCGTCAATGAAGCTGACAGAGGCCGGCGAGTAGATGTTCCCCCACCCCTCACC
>CAJFCX010000077.1:0-46727 GCA_904066255.1 Eimeria sp. OTU-X | reverse complement strand
ATATATATATATACGCAGAGACATGTATAGTGTACAGAAAATATGCATTTTCTGTGCCGTCCGAGGAGACACATATATTATATATACTATTTGTACAGGCAATATTATAGGAATTGGCAAATACGTTTGTGAATACATGCCTGAATTCATCAGCTATCTAAGCATAGTTGCCAGTTAACTAGAATGGGTCCGACAAGTGTATCTCTTTGTCATTATTCCACCAGTGCACATTAATTAAAGAAATTAGGATACTACTCCGCAGAGAGTTCTACGCCAGATGAACCGGACTTGGTTGGCCAGAGGCAGATGCTGTTGCCTGTGCTCGGCAAGTTGGAGTTTTATAGTTTTGTTTGCCTTTATGATTGTGTGTGTGAGTGTGTTGACAGTGCATGCTGTTCGTTGGTCTCCAGCTCCTGCTGCCACACTTGCAACATGCAGGACTTTGCTGTTCATTAGCAGCTATCTGTGGCTTCCTCAAGGCCCTGCAGGCGCAGTACCTCCCCAACCTCTACCACAACCGCATGCATGCGGCTCTTGTGGCGCATTTCTCCGTCTTGCTAGCGCGGAGCTCGAACCTCTACCCATCTCTTTCATGTCGTCATGGAACTCCCGCTGAACTGCTTTTGGCGTCTGCCCCTTCCTTGCAAACTGTCGCCGCCGGTGGCTCTTCTGCTCCTCACGCCTACCACAACGGGGCACTCCCCCCTTCAGGGCTCCTCAGCAGCAAGACGTGCAACGAGGGCCAGTCACAAGAAGAGACGTCGCTGCTTCCCAGCTGCAGTTTAGGAACTCAAACGGAGGCGCATGCAACTGGAGAACACCGAAGAGCCGTTGTAGAGGACGAAGTTGTCATTTGTATTGCAGCGCTGGGCCACGACGTCGGACATCCTGGACTAAACAACGCATTCCTGGTGTCTACAAATCAGTCTCTCGCCCTCGTCTACAACGACAACGCAGTCTTGGAAAACTTCCACGCCTACAAAACGTTTAAAACCCTTTCCGACACCGCCGATATCGACGGAGGCATTCTTAAGGTAACGACAAAGTAGCAGCAATAATCAAAAACAGCCTCAGCCCCACCAGGGCCTAAAGACAACAGAAGCAATTGCATCTCTAACGGCTGGTGCAGCTGTTTTTTTCGCTTTTTCCACTGACCACAAATAGCTGTTGCTGCTGCCGACGTGCAGCAGAACCACGACCTAAAACCAGGAATCGCCCAATAGGCAATTGCGGCATATGATGTAGTAATGGCGTTTTGAATAAATGGGTGCGGTTTATGTACAGGTGACGCGATTCGTATCTGTGCTGCACTTCAGGGCTTGTCTGTTTCCGGGTATCGGCAGTTGCGGCGGCAGGTGATTGAGTTGATTCTTTCGACAGATATGGCGCAGCACTTCCCGATTTTGTCTTCTTTTAGGGCCCGAAACGCCTCGCAAACCTTTTCCGTTGCCTCAAATGAGGAAGACAAATGGATGTTAGCCAAACTTTTCATCAAAGCAGGAGATATAGGCCACTCCACCTTGGCCTGGGAGCAGCATTACATCTGGGCATGCCGCGTTAACGAGGAGTTCTACACACAAGTAAGTACACAGTTTGACACGAAACAAAACTGCTGATGCCTCTCCGAGGTGTATGCGCCTCGAAGCAACTCCGTCGCCCGGAAACGGCGGGAGTGACTATCGTTGCCTCCACCGCTTCCCACTGCTGAATGGAGGCATTCGCAGGGAAGATAGGAGTTTGTTTTAGCATAGCAATTAGCTGCATCAGCTGTCAATGAAAATATATAAGACACTTGAGCAAAACGAATTGCTGTCCCAAGTGACAAGAGGCTAATCCCACTTCAAAGAATGGCAAACACCTAGAAGCAAACACAAACCTCACGAAGAATAAAGGCATCCAAGGAGATAGCATGCCCAAGGAAAGTGGAAAAGGAGATACAACAGCCTAAAACCACTAGACCACAGGGCTTAGCAGTCCACAAATATACGTGTACAATTACCACAGGAGTTAAAGCTTTAACTGATGAAGCAAAACGCACAGAGCAATTACACCCAATGAATGCGTGTATGTCTATCGAGGTGAACACACGAAACACAAACTGGAAGGCTCAAAACGCATGAAAAATACAAAAGTGCACAAGCATTGCATCTTTTGTTTACAGGGAGACGTGGAGGAACAGTTGGGTCTGGTGATTTCTCCGCTCTGTGACCGCCGCAAGGCCGCCGAAATGCCAGCGGCGCAATGCGGCTTTTTAGAGTACATCGTGCTACCCCTAGTAGTGGAAATAAGATCATGTTTGGAACAACAACTAGCCCAACAGCAGCAGCAGCAGGCCCTGTGTACTGCAGGTTTTCTTGTGGAGCCTACCTGCACAGGACTGTATTTGATGGACGGCATCATCGGACACGCTAACTATAATCTCAGGTGTTGGAAAAGTCTAGCGAATACCCCCACCCCTTCTCCTGCAGCCACTCCTACGGATTCCTCTTCTGAGCCTCTTAGAGCTGCCACAGAGAGAGGAAGCAGCCTTACTGAGGCAGGGAAGCATGCAGCTGGTGGAGGAACTGTAGTACAGCAAACTCAGTAGTCGGCCCAACGCTCTCAGGCCCATACATGTAAAAAGCCTCCAGCTGATGGTTCTAGAGGGAAGGAAGACATTTATATCCGCCAAGTGCAACCAGCGAAACAGCACCACCAGTTCCTGTTGTTGTTTGTCACTCGATTGGTGCAACTACGGGACGTCGTTCCTGCGTTGGCATGAAGGACTGGAGTATAGCTACACCTCGGATGCACGTTTATTCCACTGTCTTTTAAGCAGCATATCTATACGCATGCTTTGCAAACGACAATAGAAACTCAATGACTAACAGCGAACCGTCTTCTAGACAAAACACCTGTACGCAAGTATGCATTGAAAATGTAATGCGTATCTGCTCCTTTCATTTTACATTTTACTCTTCAGCGGGTTGGTTTTGTGAGCGATATACCCTAGGGCATTAAATAAGGTTAGCAGTTGTTTGGAGCTCAGGGAGCTAGCCCACTGCTAGCTGAACGGCTAGCTAGTTAGCTGGCGTGCCAGGCTGTAGCACTAAAACAAGGAGGCCTCCACTGGGCCCGGAAGAAGGCAAACAAAGCTGTGAATGCGCATCATCCGAGACTAACAGCACCCGTATGCGCTTCAGCACCTGCTGATGCGACGAATTGCTACTGCTGCTGCCCGCCGCCACAGATCCTGCGTTTCTGCTGCAGCCACTGCTGTTGCATGGCTTGCCACTCCCGAGGGAATGCGCGGAAGACAGCATATAATAGGTACAATATATATAGCATACACTGTACTTAGCACAGTACAATAGTAGCAGTATGCATATGCAGATGCTGCATTCTATAAATTTCTGTTGTCGAAAGGAATGACCGGATGAAGTGGAGGAGAAGGACGGGCGGAGGTGAAGGGAATGCCTCTATCTGTGGCACTCATGTACACGAGTGGATTTGTGTATATATTTGTTATGCAAATCGGCTTTCAGTACCAGGTCTTTTCTTCCTTGTCCCAGAAGACGTGATTGTTGGGGTACTCGGGTTGGGGGTAAGGGGGGAGGCGCGCCACCTGGCAGACGGGGTTTTCTTTGCGGTTGAACTCAGTGCGGTAGACGCTTTCGCCTTCAAAAGGAAGAGACTGAGGCACCTCCACCTTCTGAGGGGCTAGTGGCGGTGGCAGTGGCTTGGGGCCAAATTCTTCTCTGTACGCACTGGTTCCTCTAAAAGGCAGAGACACAGGAGTTGGGGCTGCAGTAACAGGCATCCGCTCAGGTAGCGGCTTTGCGCAATAGTCAGACCTGATCAGGAAAGCAAAACGTCAAAAAGAAAATAAGGTCATAGTGCGCAAGAACAGCATTTACTTACTCGAAGAAAAACGCAAGCACATGCATGTTTGCAACGGAGAATCAGCGCGTCCTGGGCTTCATATACTATCTCAGGTTGTCAGCTGTGCATGTTCCAATCCCTCTATTCTCCTTCCCATTGCATCATGCATGGCGCTGGTTTCGCCGGTGTATACCTGTAAGAGGAGCTGGCCTCGAAGGGCAGCGAAGGTTGCAGGTGGATTTCTGCTGGCTTTGTGGGCGGGGGTAAAGGCTTCGGGCCATAATCTGTGCGGTAAGCTGTTGTCGCTTCGAAAGGAAGCGAAGCGGGCACCGTCACAGTGGAGGCTTTGGGGGGAGGCGGCAACGGCTTTGGCCCATACTCAGTTCTGTAGCTGCTCTCGCCCTCAAAAGGCAGAGAAGGCGGCAGCGTCACTGGTGCCTGCTGCAGCCTTTCAGAAGAACAAGCAAACGAAAAAAATAAGAGCAAATAGAGACAGTAAAGGCAGCAAGCAAGCAGCAACAGAGAGTCCAGAGCGCATACAGCACCAAACAAGCAACAATACTCAGCAAAAGCAATAGGGAATCAGCAAAAAGCAGACAAGAACAGTGGTATGACAAAACAGTGACGAACAGAGGAGCATCACTATTGATCAGAGTGAAAAAGTGAATTAATAGCTCAAGTGCATGTTGTTGATGAAACTCGGCTCGCTACAAGTTGCAACGGAGCTGGCAGTGTGCGTACGGGGTCGGTAGGGGTTTGGGCCCGTATTCCTGTCTGTACACCGAGTTCCCCTCAAAAGGCACAGAAGGTCTTGAAGGAATGCATTTGTGCTGGCCGCAAGTACACAGCTCGTCTACACAATAGCCTGGCCGCCGAGATGGGCTGCGAGCCCTGTGCGCCTCGTCCACCTCCGAAAGACGCAAACGGCGAGCGGGCACTTCACCCGGGGCAGCCACTCGGGTACCCACGAGTTTGGTTTCAGGTGCAGGGGAAGGGGAAGAAGAATCAGCACTGCCTTTGGCAGTGAGGTGGTGAGGCACCTGCATCGTTGCCGTTGCTACTAACTGCCTTTGTTGACGCAAATTGGTGTTTTTCTGGCTGTGCAACTGCTATAAAGAAAGATGAAAACGAAGAAGGAAAGAAGTAAAAGGATGGTTGGGTCCAACGAGGCGGTAGGAAGCAGCGCGACGCTGCAGTCGATGCTGGCTGTGAGAGGCTAGCAGGCCGCCGGGGTGAAGCAGATGCCTCAATACGCCACGACTGAGACTACGACACAAACCAATTTCATCTAATGAGTAAATAGGGAGCTTTTCGGCTTTTAATTTCCACAAATATTCTCATTAATGCGGCACCGGCGGAACGTCAACTGCCGCGACCGCTTGCTAGCCGCCGCCGACCGAATCGTCCGCGGCTTGCCTGATCTGGCGGCATCGGCGGCTGCAGCGAAAGCGCTCCCTTCATCCGTCGTTCCTTCTTTATAAGCCCATTTTCTATCCTTATTTTTCTGTCCGTCAAAAGTTAATGATACACATATCTGAGAAAAGGGGCAACATCCAACAGGCTCCCTACACCGTGCCTCAAGGCCCGCTGTCCTCCGAGCTCGTGAAGCCGCTCAACGCACCCCTTCCTTCCTATCCACTTAAATGTATACGCCAAATAACTAGTGCAGAGACAAAAACTTGTGAACTAAATAACTGACCTTGTAGCTCCTCCTGAGTGTCCCAATAACCGAGCGTCCACCTGTTTGCTGCTACACGCTATCGACCCGCACACTCGAGCCTTGCGACGCGGTGAAGCCAGCAGTGTATTCAATTCGAGAGGCCGCAGTATGTCCAATTCAAATCACAATTATATTAATATTTAGAAGGCTGCATGATTAAAATCCTTTCAAGCATCCACTCTGCCTCTGATTACCAGCCGAACCTCATGGGTCACCTCCTCCCCCCCTCCCAAACAGTGAGCTTCTAGCTGCTCTGCGCTGTTGGAACGCGGGAAAATAAAACTTATAGACTTCTGAAGTGCAACACTCTAGTCAGAAAGAAGTGTTGAAGTTGCGACAAACCACTTCAACACACTCGTCAGCTATTGCAGTTGCGGCAACTACCATCCGTACAGTACATTCAAAAAATGAACTACAAACTGGCGCCTGCAGAATGTCGAGTGCGTAAAATGCACGGTCCAACAGATATCCTCAGAAAGCATCACACACATCGTGCTTGGACGGTCAGGTTTGTAAACGTTCCGTTAGCGCTGCAACAAAATTCAGTTTCCTAAAGAGAAAAAGTCCAAAGAAACCAATAATAATAAAATAACTATTACGAATACTATTGTTGATTCATTCATTTAAGGGAACTACAGCCAGTCCCTGCACCCAGTTGTTTTGCTAAAGCGAGCCAAGAAGGAAGGGCGGATGCCGTGTGCGGGAAACATGCAAACACCCGAACAGACATACGAGCATGCATTCTGCATTCATATTGTGCATGTATAATGTACAAGTATGTAATATATAATATAAATTCGAATGCGCGCATATAAGAATACATATTTGTACACCCCATTTTGCAATTACGCGTCCAAGATTTGCAAATGCCTACGTCACAAAGCAACTAATCCCCCCCCTCCTCCTCTGTTCCTCCCTGAAGCCTTGGTGCACCGCCACCTCCACAGCCGGGAGCACAAGGGAATGAGGAAATGCGCATCAACTTGAAATTCATTGGGAAGCTGTTGGCAAAATAGCTTCCGGCGAAACTGCTGTGCCCCTCCCTCTTCAAAATGCTTCTCTTCCTGTCGCCCTCGACGGAAACTGAGAGGAAATAACACTGGTGACTCGACGTATGTAAAGGGCGCTCGCTCCTCTGTGTAGACAGGATCGTACATGCATGCATGAGTACACGCATCTTCGGATGCATGCAGACACGCTGAGCTGGTTGCACGCAGATACGATAGCCAAGGGTTAGTCAGACCTGCTGCGAGACTTGAGCATCCCCTGCAGATCCCCGCAAATGCAGAACGCAGAGAAGTAACTAGAAGTGCCGTAAGTCACAACACAAAGACCACGAAAACAAAGCAGAACAGGCACACATACACAGCAAAAATCAGCATACAGCAAATGCCACCATGCATTCGCTTCTATCGACGTCTCCCACTTTCTAGTACACGTGCATACACATGTAACATAAAGATGCAACCTATTCGTCACACACACAGAAATCCCGTAATAACAAGCCAGTGCACGTAAGCATATTTACTCACCCACGCTTCTAGCAAGGATTGACAATCTAGCAAGGACTGGAAACGGATAACCAAGATCAACATTCAGTGTGCTTGCAAGATCTGTCCCCTTAGTTAATGGAATGAGGAGCTGATCTGTCTATCAAACCAGAAAGAATACTGACGGTTTGCACGTTGCAGAAGAAAGAATAACTAACTTGTTCATGCCTACCTGCTGCAGTCGATTGAGACCTTGACGATGCATCTGTTGTGCAGCTCTCATTGCTGCTCTCCGCTTCTCCCCCTTCTGGCCCGCAGCAGGCACTGCTGGGGGAAGCGCAGATTGGAGCTTTGCAGTTGGGGCAAACGGCATTCCGCAGCAGCCAAATGTCGATACAGCTGAGCATAATGCAGATATATGTATCACTGCATGTGCACTACTACGTGGCTAACCACATGGCTAGGCTATAAGCCCTAAGCGTAAAGCCCTCAAACGCACCTCTTATGAAAGATGTGCCCACAGGCTTGCAGCACTCGCACATATTCGTCTACTGCGAATTCTTCCAGGCAAATGGAACATGGCATCATCTCCACTGGATCGTAGTTCAACCTCTGACACGGAAGTCGGCGAATTTGATCTGCAAGAGAGCCATACAGGCAAAATTAGTGGAGAACATATGGAGAACATATTGGAAATCTGAAACGAAGGAAGGCGATCAAGTAATTTGGACAAAACAATGCGGAACACTTCTACAATTTGAACAAAACGCAAATACGGTGGATATTTCGTAGCCTGAGAGACTACGATATGTGCACGGCAGTCGGCCATGCGAGACAAAAAGCAGACGCTCACACCACTGGAAAAGAAACCCATCCAAGCAAGCAAAACGAACAGGCTGGATGCAGCGGGGAAGTACTAACAGGAACTAATGAACGGATCGAGCAGAAAACAAGGAAGAAGGTTCAAAATGAACATAACGAAGCAACGTAAAACAAAGAAAAGCATGATGCAAATAACTCAGGCAAGGCCGAACTGGTTCATTCGAAAATTCGCTGTACACGTGCGTGCAGGAAGTACTTTCATGCACCCTTATGAGGAATGTAGACAATTCCTTCATGCGCGTGCCTGTATTCAACATCTGCATACGTGCATGTACAGTAGTACATGTGGATGCAACGTCTGTGCATTCAGGCATGCTTGCATGCACACGTGCTTGCAGGAGCGGAGTTCATGCTTGCGCATGCGAACACGCAGGTAGACTGACCTGTCGTTAGGCCTCGGCGGAATATGTAAATTCCATACTCCGAAAAGACACGAACGCGGCCCCATCTACGAAACGCACAGAAGCTTGATTCAAGCATTTGGAGTTACTAACCAATAAATACAAACAGCTAACAATAATGTATACATGCGAGCATATACGTACACGTTTGCACACGTCCAGTCAGGAGCGAACAGTGCCAATATCCAGGTACACATATAAACACCCAGAAACATATATAGTCTTTGCAAGTACACCTATAGTACATGTAGTATGTATATAGTATATCAACGGACTACTCCCTCCCCGTCCTAATATGTAGGCCCCTCAAACACAAACCAGACGCTCTGTGCAACGAACGCATTTAAACAGAAGCACGGAGGCGGCAAACAGCAGCAGACTGCCAACTTGGTTCCCAAATGATTCGCAGCAAACAGGAAAATCAAACAACGGAGGAAAAAAATCCCAAACGACAAACAGGAGAAACCGTCCACATGGCAAACGGCATCAAACCAGCAAAGAATTAACGGAAGCGAACAACCACACACCCGACACGCTGAAAAATATACGAAAGATCTACCTTAGTAAACAGCCTCACAGACAAAAGGGCAACCGCTATTTCAAGCGAACCAAAAGGAAAACTGCGTTTGAAATGTCACTAGCACCTGTCGTTCTTGTTCGCGTACCTTCTTATCATATCTTCGTTCTGAAGGAGACGTAGGTCCGCCTCCATTCGCCTCGCTCGGTATTCAAATATGGCCGCCATCACTAAGGCACAGGAACAAAATGTCAACCTCCTCTGTTTTACGTAAAAATGCATGCAGTAGGTGGGAAAGAAGAGTCCTGATGCATGCATCGACAAGTGGGTTGGTAGGTCTGCAGGTGGCACAACACTTATTTCTACTTGTTTCGACAGATGCGGACAAACTAAAGTTGAAAGTTGCTGAAAATGTTAAACGTGACCAGAAAAGAGTAAAATTATTGCACACAGTAGTTGTGGAGGACAAGCAGTGTATAGAAAACAATGCAGCCCCTTCCCCTCGCTGCCTCTCACCAATAAAAATAATGTAAATTAAAATCCACACGTAACACAACGCCAGCCAAAAGGTAAAGAACCAAGGGTGACTTTCTCGGGGCAACTGCATGTCAGCACAGGAGCAGCAAACACAAAAGAGCGACGGCAGATTGCACACAAGGAGGGTGCGCTCCAGCGCATTCTCACCACCCGTCCCTTATGTGAACCCCAGTTACGGCATTGGATAGGGCGCCCCGATCTTGTTTATTGGTCTTCAGCTGTTAAAAATGTGTACTCACACAGAAAGGCGTCTCCTCCTGGACCTCGAGAAACCAAAAGGTACCCACGACTGTCCAGCCAAAGAAGAAGGGAAACAAAATACCGAGGATGAGAACATTCACCCAGAAAGGAGGGCCCCTCTGTCTATACAACATAAAATCCTCTCCGTCCTATTCAGAGAAATATACAGCACAGAAAAAGGAAGTGCACACCTACACAGACTGTACCTACACAGCAATTATGCCTTGCCTTTTCGCTCGGCCTGTCCCCTATCTCCGTGACATATGGCCCTCAACTACTACCCGTGCTCTATCTCCCAGTCCTTAAGCTTCCTGTTTTCTTCTTTTCTCCCCTCTTTTAGCCCGAGCACAGATCCTACGGCCCCAACGTACGTCTGATAAATACTGCCCGAGGTAGTGAGACAGTCTGAAGGCAATGAGGGCCCCATATGACCCCAACAACCAGTAGTGCACAGGCTTAGCACATGCTGCAAACGAATCCCATTCGACAAAAACATCAGATGACGAATACAGAAAGGCAAACAACAAAATCGCGTCGTTCCTGGACAGACAGCACAACGCAAAAAGAGTAATCAATTTACTGACAAACCACAAATGGTTACAGACGCAAGTATACTGCATGCACAGCTCTGGTGTAAGCACACTCACAGAGTAAACCCCGACACCACCATTTTCTTCCTCGTGGAACGCGGGTGGTGAAGAAGGTAGATGATGGAGCGATGCCAGAAAGTTGGCACCCCTAAACGTAGGTATTAACCAGAAATCGTCTTCTCAAATTCGCCGTCCGTCTATTCCACCTCCACTCCCCCCTGTCACCACACGTTTGCTCCCTCGGACGACCGAGGAGGAGCCTAGTTGCTAACAGAGAGACCCAAGAAGAAGAGGGCTACGAAGGATGTTGCAGGAAGGAAAATGGGAAGGTATAAAGAGGAGAGTGCTTGAGTGTCTGCAGCTGGTTGTTTTCAACCGAGGGACACACATGGCACAAGAAACAGGCACATCAACTGCCCTTGGTTTGTTTAAGTTTGGCGTATTTCCGTTGATGCCTTTGTTTCGATTTCAACAAGACCTTCGTGAGTTGCGCAGTTCAGCTGCACGTAACGTCAGCGACTGCAAAGGAAAACAGCTTCTGCGTTAAAAAAACAGGGAAAAAGGGGGGTCAAGGCGGCGCCTCTGATATTGAGCTTCTGGAAATCAAATAATGACAACAGCTGAATATGGGGGGAAATACGAGGGTAAAAGAGCAAGTGGACGGTCTAACTCTCGATGCAAAAGAGTCAATCGGGAGAGTTCCAGCACCAACGCAGGGAAAACAGCAGCAAGGCAAGAAAGGGGCTCTCAACCCATTGCTACGGAATGGCTAGGGTCTTAAGATGAATATAAATCAAACAATAAAGAGGCAGTGGGGAAGAAGATGATATGTAAAACACAGGCAAACACAGAAAGCAGTCAAAGGAGAGGAAGACCCCCAGGAGGGAAAAAGAACGGGCCTAGAGGGGGGAATAACGATAACAACTTGTGAAATAAATGAAGAAATCCTATAAATTTCGTAATTGTGAATACGCAGGTCTCAGGTGTCTCTACACCGCAGGGCGGAATTTGCCTCGGTAGCAGCTTCCTTTCGAGTCTGCCGGCAGCGAGCCGCTTGAGGTGTGCCGACGCTGCTCCTCCAACCATTTAAAATACCCTTGGATTCTGCTTTGTCCCGATTATATTGTAAACTTCAAATTAATTCATCCTTTGAGTTTTTCTTGCTGCCTTACCTGAGAGAAAGGGGATACAACGCCCGCATCCACACGGCGTCTGCTGTACCGACCACGCTTGTAGCGCCAGATCTGCTGGCACGCATCTTTTGCTCTTTTTGCAATTGAATACAGGCGTTTCCTTTTAGCTTGATAAGGAGTGACTGGACTCAAGAATCTGGATGTTATTTGATCCTTAGCGGTCCACAAGCGACGCCTTTGGCTGCAGAACAGTGCAATGCACACAGATGCATACTGGTCAACAAAACGCAGTTCTCATTGAACTAAAGGAAGGTATTCCGTTTCTCCAAAGCTCGTAAATTTACTATTTAGATTAAGCACCTCAATAGGGAACAATGCTGGGCGTTGCTTTGTGACCGGTCCATTTTTTGGTGGTACTTAAGAACCCCACTGCGTTATTGTTCGCAGAGCCACTCGCCCCTCCCACTTGAACTCAGCTGGAGCGAGGCGAAGAAGTTCAACTTATTTTCCAATTGAAGTGTCACCCTTTCTGCCGTGCTGCAGCGCAGCAGCTTGTATAATGCCGCCTTGCACTGGTGGCTGCATATACTGTAGCGACAGCAAGCAGGGAGGCTATCCGGATGTTCTTCAGATAAGAGGTCACAAGGGATAAGGCGCAAATCAACTGATAGTGGGAACGACAAGTGATAGCGAGCTAGCTATTCGGGTGGTTAGCCACTCTGCTAGCTAACCAGCTGGCCAATCAGCCCCCAAATATGATCTGAGCGAATAACAGAAGTTTGCGCGGGCCACATCTAAGGGTAGACTCCAGCTTCATGCTTGTATACACCACATATACGTGCATCACATAACAGAAGTAGACACACACCGAGTGCAGGGTAATCGGGGACAGAAATATATCCAGTATGGATGGACCAGACAGGAGATGGACAAGTAGCACTCCCTCTACACTAGCAGCCATCACTTGAAGTGGGATTAGACTGAAAATCTCCCGCAGCTTTTTGCGTTGGACTCGGGAGTTTATACCTCCCTCTGCCCTTAGCCGTCCCTGTGTCTGTCATTGCTAGAGCAGTTCAGGAAATATAACCTAGGGAGGCTGTTCCTGGAAGGTCGTGGAAGGACACATACATACTAGTTTTATTTTTTCTCTTATGAGCTAGCTAGTTGTAACAATAATACACAACAAAGCCGTGTTATCATCTGCTCCCAATCTCCTTCCCCGGGAGACGAGATGGATGCTACTGTTTTCTGCGGCAGATACGCAGGGTAACATCGGGGGGCAGCAGCAACAGCACCACATAAGCCGCTGCTGCTGCCTTTCGCTGCTTCTGTAGCAGCGGGGGCAGCAATTTGTGCCTCTACGCCTAGCCCCATTGCGATGAGCAGCACGAGGGGCAAATACTTTGGGCAGGACGATCTTACGATGCGTGGAGGTCAGGGCGCTTGGGTAAGAACAAAGACGCACCCTCCTGCCTCAGACCTCCTGAGGTGTACGTACAACAGATATACGCAGAACTGGATCTAGTTTTTGTTCAACATGTTGCGCAGCACATAGTGTAGAGCGCCCCCATTTCTGAAATATTCCACCTCGACATCAGTATCGATGCGGCACTTCGTCTCAAAAGACTTCCCGCAGTCCGTAGACACCCGCACTATCGACCCAGGAACGAGCCGCCCTCCATTCAAAGCAATGTTAAAGCGCTCCCGCCCTGTGCACGACCAACAACAGAAGGGAGCCGTATGAGCTAAACCAGGAGTAGTATCAAAAATGCAGTGGAATACGAAGCACCAGCTATCGCATGTGGAAAGACGGCCTCACCACATGCCGAAAAAACAGATGAGTGTCCCGCCGAACGCAAGACACAGCAGAGGACAGCACATGCATGTGAGCCACTTAGGTGTGCACACAGCCACATCCGAAAACGAATCAGAATTACCTGTCAGCTTCAAAGTGTCTGCAGACTGCCCCTCTAGAAATTGCAGAGGTAATATGCCCATACCCACGAGATTACTGCGGTGGATCCGCTCAAAGGACTCCGCTATAACAGCTTTCACTCCTTGCAGATAAGGACCCCTAAAATTGGGATTCACAGGCACAATCCATAAAATTCTCGTAAGCATAAAGTATATACTTTCTACACACAGATTCTGCATTTATTTGTAACATATGCATAACAGAGGCAGCACCTCAATTCCCCTGCGGAAAGGCCAATATTCAAGACTCTATGGTTTAGGATCTCTGGGTTTAGCCTTAGACTGTGCGGGAAGGTCTTCACTTCCACTAATCCTATACTCTAAGGTTCACTTCTGAGAGTGCCCATCTGACACCCCTTAAACGGCAGCAACTGGCCGTAGGGTTTAAGCATTAGGTTATATTGTCTTGTGGCATGCCCTCAAGCAATTGATGCAAACGGATCTCACTTGGCTGCCCAGTCTCTGGAGCTTCCACTGCCGTATTCTTTGCCTGCTAGGACAATCATTGGTTGGCCTTCTGCTCTATACCGCTCAGCTACTTCCGAGACAGGCAAAATTTCGTTGGACGGCAAATGCATTGCCTTGGGCCCTGCAGAGGGGCACATCTTATTCACCAAACGAATATTTGCAAACGTTCCTCGGACCATCACCTGCAGCAAAAGACAAAATATATCCCTCACCATATATACACACAAAATGGCCTACAATACACACCAAAAAGTATAAACACCGATGCCTTTATACCTGATATGGAGGGCAAAATCATGCACCCACGGCACTCGCTTCCCTTGAATCTGGTTTGATATTTCCTCAAACGACTTAGTCCTCTCCAACACACTTCGAGCACACACGATGCAGTAGCGCGTAAGTAAACAGTGCAAACCTTCAGCACACTGTCCCTAGGTAGACACTGTCCCTAGGTAAACAAAAGGAGAGAATACGGAACCTGCAGTGATATTTCTATTAGGGATATTAGTGGATATTTTATTGGGAAAAGGAAAGACTGTTACTGGCATCTCCTGCCCTCACCTCGTCGTTGCCTCTTCGGGATCCGTAGGTGTTGAAGTCTTTACGTTCAACTCCGAGGCTTTGGAGGTACTTGGCAGCAGGAGAATCCTTTGCTATGTTGCCTGCAGGAGAGATGTGGTCTGTGGTGATAGAATCTCCAACGCTCAACAAACAATAGGCTGAACGAATGTCCGGGATCAACGGTAGAGACCGCTCCATCGTCTAACATTACACATACACACACAAGCATAAACAGGTATGTACATGCAAGCATATGAACACTTGTGCATGCTGCACATATACGCGTGTACATGTGTGTGCACAAACTTATATATACAGTCTTGACAGGTGTGTAGACGCATACATATACATATATATCTAACATATACATAATGGGATTGTGTGTATAAATACGTGTGAGGAAGCATATAAGCATATGCAATACTCATAGAGAGACAGATGATGCAGTGCAAACAAGCTGAGGGGAGGACAGCCACTGAAAAAGAACGAAAAGTCGGGTTGAGTGCAATGAGGCGATTGCTGCACGAAAGCCTCAAACGGCAGACCGCAACCCAGCTGTGCAGAAGGAGAGCACCTGCATGCAGCCCCACACACATGCCTGTAATTTTATTCTGGTAAGATGAATGCTAACAAAGCATTGGGATCATGTGCATTCACAATGTGTTGGTACCAGGCACACTGACAATACAGTGTTACCTAGATAGTTATTGCCGCAGTATTACCATTCTGAATAACCAAATAACTCAAAAATAACTAGAACATGTGAAACTAACAAAAGCAAACAGCAAACACAAGCTAAACAAGCACACGAGCAGAAAACAACAGAAGCAAACCTTGAAGAACGGCGGATTGTGAATGTACGTTGAGTCCTCGCGCCAATCATACAACACGCGGGAATCCGACGTCTCCAGCGCCTGCCACTCCGGTGTCCCTTGCGTGATGGTGCTGTAAACTCTTTTAAACATATCGGGGCCCAAATACTTCTCAATTACTGGCTGGATCTCACTGGAACACAGTAGCAGGAGCAAGCGGCAACACACAGTGAGCTCTCGGAATTGAATGTGTGGCCTGTTGGTTGTCTGTATCCAGCTAGTCTGCTTCCGACTACAGCCCGTCTGCCGGCCAGCAAACCGACGACTGAAATGCAACGTGGACACACTGAAGCAGCAGCAAAATCTAGAGGAGGCTAGTGAGCAGTACCAGCACGAGAAGCACGATCTACATGAGGGTAATGAGTAGCACCAGCAGTACGAAGGTAATGTGCAGCAGCGGCAGAAGGCCTTAAGCAATGCAGTCTGGCAAAAGAAACAGCAGTGGCACTTAAATTGGGTCGTTGCACAGCACCAGCAGGAGGTTATGGAGATCTTATTATTGGCTCAGTGTATTAGGTTGTAGGTACGCACGCATGGCTTACTCTCTGGTTGGCCATAAGTCCTTGAGAAAGACGGGGTTGCCTTCTTTGTCATGTCCAATGGGTTCGGTGTCGAAGTCAATGTCAATGCGCCCCGCAAGTGCATAAGCAACAACAAGAGGAGGAGAAGCGAGGTAAGCAGCGCGGGTGAGAGGGTGTATGCGTCCCTCGAAGTTGCGGTTTCCAGATAGGACAGAAGCCACCACAAGGTCTCCTTCTTGGATGGCCTGAGACACCTCGCGGTCGAACTCTCCTGTGTTTCCAATGCAAGTCATGCAGCCGTAACCGGCAAGATAAAAGCCCAGCTCCTGTAGAGCCTCCAGCAAACCTGCCTCCCCCAAATACTGAGAAACGGCCTTCGAACCAGGAGAGAGAGACGTGACGATGTAAGGAGCAACGCGCAACCCTCGCGCCACTGCGTTCCTAGCCAACAGACCTGCAGCAAAGATCACCCCGGGGTTGCTGGTGTTGGTGCAGGAGGTGATGGCCGCTATGCAGACAGAGCCGTGCTTCAGTTCGTACTCCTTTCCTCGAAACTGAAAACGCACCACCTGCTGCTGCTGAGCCTCCGACAAACCAAAACCTTTAAACCCGACAGGCTGCTGCAAACACAATCGAAAGTCCCTCTTAACATCAGAAACCCCCACACGGTCTTGAGGACGTTTCGGCCCCGCCACGCAAGGCTGCACAGCACTCAAGTCCAATTCCAACACATCGGAGTACGCAATGCGAGAAGATGCTCCAGACCCTACTCCTTCTCCGGCTCCAGCTGATGCTTTCGGCGCTGGTGCTGCAGCAAACAGTTTGTTTGCCTTGGTGTAATGCTCCACTAGATCCACGTGAGAAGCAGGACGACCCGTCATACGCAAATACAACAGCGACTGCTCGTCCACTGGGAAGAAGCCGCAGGTGGCCCTACGCATACACCCGCAAAGCATACGGCCTAAACCCTAACTAACCCTTAACCCGAACGAAGCCTAAACCCGCAATATGGTCCTCAACGCACACGAACAAAAGACACCTGAACATGCGGCATTTCGTAAGACCCACGGACATGAACGAAGAGCCCTCTGCATTCTCAGGCGACCAGTGACACCAGCAAAGGCGCAGTTGTGGCATTTTGCTGCTCCGGTGTCTCAGAATTCGTTTGAATGGTCAGCCCGGGTGTTCCAACGACCCCAATTGTTGCAGCGCACAGACAGCCGCACTGCTGCATTGTACATACTACATACTTGTGATACACTCAGCAAACAACAAAACTGCTGCAGCGTGCTGGGTGACTGTTCACTGAACCAGCGTAGCCAACATGCTCCAGTTCTACTAGACCCGTTTGATTTAGCAGCAGCAGTGAAATGAAAAAATCTCTAGGAAAGCATCCCATACCAAGAAACTGGACCTACACCAGCATGGGCATTTTGAATTAGCGCTTGCGTTTGCAGCTGCTGTTACGTTCGTTGCCTCTGCGTTCAAGTGTGGCACAATGGGTGCATCTATCGTCTGGCCCGCGCATGCGCCTCTCGTGTCAAGACACCATGCATGCAGCAACTGGCTGCGCTGCGGTTCTAACGACAGCTGAGGAGATGCCGCAAGGGACCCGCGCCCACCCGTATTCTGGAGCCATGTTGGAAACAGTGGCCCTGTCTGCAAGGGATAGGTGTTGAAGTCCTGGGCCGAAGAACTCGACGAACTTCCCAACTACTCCTTTGCGCCGCAACCTCTCTGTGAGGGTCAGCACCAAATCGGTGGCTGTCACCATTGGCCCCAGCTGTCCTGTCAAGTGAACGCCAACCACCTCAGGCAACACCATCGAGATGTGCTGCCCCAGCATCACCGCCTCTGCCTCAATACCTCCAACTCCCCAACCCAATACGCCCAACCCATTCACCATCGTCGTATGCGAATCCGTCCCGACCACAGAGTCAGGATACAGCACTTCCAAATCGGTGCTGCTGGAGCTGCTGCTGCAGTTGCTGCTGTTGCGGTTCGTCATGACGACGGAGGCCAGGAACTCCAAGTTAACCTGGTGCACAATACCCGATCCGGGGGGCACGATGCGCATGTTGTCGAATGCCTTGCTGCCCCACTTGAGGAAAGCGAAGCGTTCTTTGTTTCGCTGCATTTCTTTTTCGAGGTTCTTCTGCAGCGCAGCTGACGAGCGGCTGAAGTCCACCTGCACCGAATGGTCCACCACCAAGTCCACGGACACCAGCGGATTGATCAAGCGCGGGTCGCCGCCTAGGCGGGCCATCGCGTCCCTCATCGCAGCCAAATCCACCACAGCAGGCACACCGCTAAACGCACACACACAAACTAACAATCCGGAAAGCGAATACATCAAAATATTACTAGTCAAACAGAGGACAATTCCACGAACAGGTGCACGGACCAACGAACGAACCAAAAATTCTAGCGGGAGGAACAAACCAATCAATGACCAGACAAATTAACAAAAATTAGGTTAAGAAAAGGAAGCATAAACAAAAGCAAAGACAAGCAAGCACAAAACTCAGACACACCAACAACAACAACCAACACCGAATTCGATAATGAGTCATGTGGACGGTCCCAATGCTGGAGAGAAGCCCCACGTGAAGTCCTGTAGAAGAACTCGGGCAGGAATAAACGGAATTTCCTTCGGCTCTCTGCTCGTCTTCGGCCAATTCAATATGCGCTCCACGTCCTCCTCCGTCACTCTGCAAAAGCCACCCCCCTCCCCCCCGGAAAATCCGCAGTGTATGCACGCATGTATGTGCGAAACACATGAATATACCGCTTACTGCGCATGCAGTAAGAGGGACACTGAGTACAGAGAGGAGACAGTTGCCTGTGTGCTTCTCTTGCATACTAATATGCATCTAGAGGTATACACGAACAAAAGCATGCGCATGTGCACATATCGTACGCATATATCAAGCCATACGTGTGTATATTTACAAATACACATATGCATACGACTACAACGCCATCCTCAGTTACGCGCGCACTCAAATATGTGCATTATTGTATGCATGCATATACCGACGTCGCCTGCTTGTATCAACAAAAACGTACACAGTCTATGCACTTCATAAATGAGAGCGCATACACTATCAGAGAAGCATTATAAGGGACTCTCAATAAGCACGCATGCGAAGGCAGCAAAGGCAGTCTGAGGACCCATACACTCCTTACACTGCTGCCATGGCAAAGACCCACCGGAAGCCGTCGCAGTTCCGCACGGCGGACTCTAACAAAATCCTCACCGAAAATGGCAGCGCCTCATAGCGTTCCCCCCCGAATGCTATAGCAAAAGCAGAAGGCATCCCCCACAAAACAACGATCGAAGTTATCATCGCATCAAAAGCCCTCAGCATAGGCACTCAACGTATACACTGGCACGTAGATAAACACAAATACAAGCATACACACGTGGTCCCCCACAGATTCGCTGCAGGGGTACCCCACAGAACAAGGGCCACTACCAAGAACTGGTCCCCTCCAAAAACAGGGGCATCGCCGCCGGGCGGCCACTGATGTGTCTGAGGCAACCATGTTGCAGCGGGACAAAAAGCAGTCACAGGATGTTGTCTGATCTACTGGTACTGCACCATATCCGAAGAAACGGCAAATAGCCATCGAACCTGTAAGGTCATAGTACGCCTTCTGTGTGCCTTCGAGTGTCTTTAAAGCGCTGCGGAATGCGGCCCCTTTCTGGCCGCCGCTAAAACGGCGAATGCCGGAAATAAAGGACGGCGTAGGGACGCCCTTTGGGGGGGCTCGGTTGGAGACACCGCAGGGCCCGCGTGAGCGCAGCGAGGCCACCAGTAGCTGCCGCATGTTGCTGTGTCAGTTGCCCTTGCAGCAGCAGCAGCCGCAGCAGCAGCTGTGAGGTGTTGAGGTGAAGAAGAATAGAGGAAAGGAGAGAGAAGAAGGATGCGATATTGAGAGATGGCTAAAGCCCATAACGCAACGAGGATGGCTGTTTATGTCACTGCTGCTGGCTGGCCTGCGGCTGCAGCCCGCTGAGGTAAAAAGGACTTCTTTGAGGCGTTTGAGTTCAGAGAGATGAGTCGAACTAATCTACAAAATCTTCAGAAGAAACCCGAGTTTTATCTGCTCACCCTTGAGACACACCGCCGCGCAACGAAGCAGCCGCCAGTCAACCTCGGGGCTTTTTAAAAACTCCTCCGGTGGCTGCTTCGTCCGTCCACATCCTCCTATTTGTTTTTATTCGTTGCGCATATGTATTTCTTTCATTTGCAGTAACTGTCGTCGAAGTTATTTTCGTTTGGCCCGCCTTTTCTGCTGCCTTCTTCTCCCCAGGTCAACATGGGGGGCGATGGCGGCTCTTTTTCACACCGCACTGAGATGGTGCGGACGAAAGGATTTAAATTCCTCCGCAATTTAGGAGGAATGGGATATACTCCAAATACTCAAATACGAGAGGGGGACGAACGATTTGGCAAAAACGAAAGCCGCGATCTCCGCAGCTCTGCATGCGCTTACTCGCAGGTATGCAACCCTACCGGCTTAAATAGTTTGCGAACAGTTCACTTAGAACTATATGTTGTGGGGTGTTCTTTACATGTATATGCCCACACTGGAGAAAATTTTTTTCTAGAGGAGAACGCAGCGCTTCATCGAATGGGTGGCCGCTCTGGTGTGTGGAGACAAACCTGTCTCAAGTATTGCCTTCTCGTTTTTTTCTTGTGGCATATGCTCGTGATGTTTGTTTCTATGCGTGCTATTCCCCTGTTTACACTCCGAAGTTGTGGTTTTACAGTTTAAATTGGCGGGTGCCTGCTGGAGTTTTCTTTGTCTATTTTTCTCGTGTGCTTTAGGAGAAACTTCAACCTCCACTTTTGGCATGTAGAATTGGCCGCTTGTACAACAAGGAGGCGGTCATCAAGGCGCTACTCGAGAAGGCTCTTCCCCCACACATGAAGCACGTTAGGTCCCTTAAAGATATGAAAGAACTACAAGTTGAGGTGAGAGGAGCATGCATGCACCCATGTAAGCCATCGGCTGCCTAATCCCTTCTCTTACACGATTTTTGCATGTATACATGCACTTAATTTCCTTGTATGGTGCTGAAGATTGCTTGCCTTCTCCGAGGATTTCATCTGCTGTCCTTAGTGCACATATTTCTGTGTCTATGTGTTTTTATCGTCAGATTAACGCATCCACAGGTTTTCCTGTTTGTCCCATCACCAACGCGGACCTGAGCAGTGGCGTACGCGCCTGCATCGTTTGGCCCTGCGGCTTCATCATCTCCAACAGAGCCTTAGAAGCTATGACGCTTAAGGTGCTCTACGATTGCGCGGCTTTTGGCTTGGGGTTTTTGGGTTCCATATTTAGGGTTTAGCTTAGGGGACTGAACTATATATTGAGAGTTTGCGCTCGTATTTTGTCTGCAGGATGGAGAAAGTAACAAACTCGACAGCAGCAGCAACAACAACAGCACCAGCGTGGAATCTGGGCGCCCGAAGATTAGGGGCTCTTTTGTATGTCCAATGTGCGCTAAGGATCATGATGCAACAGAAGACCTCATTCCGCTTTCTCCTGATGAGGAGGAGACGTCTCAGCTCCTGGAAAAGGCTCTGCTGCAGCAGCAAGCAAAACTAGCGGCCAAGAAGAAAAACAAAGCAGCAGCAGCCGCAGCAGGCCCCTGTGCTGAATCAGGTAGCAGCGCCGTCACTCCGTCGTCTGCTCAGACAGATGCGAAAGAGGAGGCGAAGAAGCCGAAGGCCACAACCCTTGAAAATACAACGGGCACACCAGCAAGTCATGCTTCGAATAAAAGGAAACAGGAAATACTCGCGCCTCTCCCAACATCTAAGCTTCTCAGAGATTGGGTCTTGGAGGCTGAGGCTGCCGACCTGCCACCTCCCTCCAACAGCGCGAAACACAGAAAAGTTGCCGCATAGAAATTGGGTCGTTAGACTGTGTGTCTGTTGTCTGTGCGCGCTTGTGGTGAGCACATCAATATGGTATGTGTCTATACACGCAGTCGTTGCCTTTCGATTTCGTTGCCTTGTCGTTGTCGCATTTGCGAGTCAGGAGTTTTTCCGTAATCTGGCATATTGGCCACAGAACGAGGTAGCATAAGCTACGAAAAAGTGCAGGCATTTACGGAGCAATTGGCGATGTGGAGATTTGTGCTCCTTGTTTGCGGGTCATTTGTCGATCGCTGGAGGTCTAAAGTAGGCCGCACAGACCTACGGAGTAGGGAGTTAATTTGTGTTATACGCCTTTTAAATGGAATACAACAATGCGCAAATGCCTCGCAGTTGAAAAACCCACCAAAATAACCTTTGGTGATTTGGTAGCAGGCTACTGCTTGGAGTGTATGCACAGCTGAAACTTGACACGGATTGGCCGTTGTTCTTGTTCCGCCAGTGTGTGAGGCGGAATTAAATTGCCAGTTGGTAGTATTCAGACAATTTATCGTCCTATTGACTACAAGCAATGCCTAATTATTTCATTTTTCTCTTTGTTAGCCCTTCAATTGTTACAGAAGCGTTAGGCTTCCCTCTCGTGAACCCGCTCGCCGCCTACAGCAAAGCCGTGAAAGAAGTGAACGAAATTTGCGTGAATACTGGCGGCCATGAAGATGGTGGTGGTCCTTACGGTGCAGTTCAAGAGTACCTAGAGGGTGAAACGTCATATAAACTCATCCTTTTGTCACGCAATACCACCAAATATATCGAAATGCGTTGGCAGATATTTGGGGAATTCTCCGAGGGGGGATCGACACCGGCGACTGCCAACAGGGGCAAATGAGCAGGACGGATGCTTTTCAGTCGATGTTTCTCATAAGTGAGAAGTAAGCAGATAGAAACATCGCTCCTTCTTAACGTTTTGTAGCCATGAACAATCATATATGAGTGCAACAGCATTAATATGCAAGCATGACAACACACACAGAAATATGCCATACACGTCACCAGGAAACGGTTGGCGTCGCAGGTCAAGCACTCCCTGGTACTGCTGAGGGGGTGCTGCACTCGAGAAACCGCAGCAGGTAGTGCACCATTTGTAGTTCACTTGCTCTTCTACAGCGTGCAGACACTCCTATTTGCCTGCTATCAGATATTACTGTCTTGCTGAAGAGCATGCAGCGGAATGTCGACAGGGTGAGGCCCCTCAATCTGTCCCATAAAACTCGAATCCCTAACGGTATCACTAAACAATGCTTCGAAGATGAAGGCCGCAGACCCTCGAGTTAGCGAACTCTGTCCTGCAGTGACCCACGAGATGGCAACACAAGTAGCCGACGTGCTGACCAAGGTATTGCACGTACACCTCAACTGCCTCCCCCACCTCGCAGCGCCCCAGCCGTATTGAAGAGGTTGTTGCAAGCAGCTAGCTTGGTAACTGGATCCTCCGCTAATAAACTTGCCCTCTAGGCAGCCTCTGGCTACCTGGCTACCTAACTTGCAGCCTAGCAAGCAGCGCGCTGCAGTTACACGAGCAACAAGACTAAGTCCTTGGAAAGCCGCACTAAGAAATTAAAAAAAAATATTAAGTCTTCAGAACACAAAAACACTGGCCTTTATTTTCCACCCGCTTTAAGGAGGAGGCGTGCATGCACATACTCTGCCATACAAACATGCATGCGTAGATATTCAACGCAAATGCATGCATGCATGCATGCTTGCCTCTCGCGCACTTGGGGGCTCACACCCGCGGCTATTTCCTTGCTCAATCAGTACACATCACAAACACGGGAAGACGCCTGCCTTCACGACCAAGAGCAGACGGCACCCGTCCCCTAAAAAGCCAAGCTGTTGGCTGCACGGGCCGCTGCAAAAGGCATGCAGACGGCATGCACCACATATATTAAGTTCGCATACATATACATGCGTGTATGTGGAGGCACCAGCCAAACAGCCAACAGGTGTTCTTTCGTCTGCGTCGTCGCCCCGGCCTCTGCCGCTGCGTTCGTCTGGAAGTCGTCCATTCTAAACTGAGTTGGACCGCTGGACTCCCCATCTTGCATTTTGTGCTTGCCATCTTGCCGTTATCTTGTAGCGTGCCTCTGCCTTTAAACACGCAGTAGCCTTTGCTTGGTTTGTTGCCTTCGATTGGTTGCTGTCTTCTATTTAATCTGCAGTTTTTGCCGGTGCTACTTTGCCATGCGCGACAAGGTCGGGGTGTACTCCTGCTCGCAGGAAGTTGTCTGCACTAGCTGCCGGGATGTCTGCGGGCATGAAGGTAGCGTCGTCGCCCATCGCAACACGGCCTAGCACGCGGCCGTCTGCTGCAGCTGCTAGGCTCGCTATAGTCTCATGAGTGTATGCGAGCTTGGCTAGTTGACGAGGAGAAGGAGAACAGCAAGCCATCCATAACAACCATAGCATCGTCACCAAACACCAAAACGCATTCTCCGCAAAGCAGTCGTGGCTGCAGGTAGTACACTGCAACAAACGCGCACAAACATACATATCACATTGGCGATATTGGCGGCTACAAATGCGGACCTAGGAAGAGGTGCTCAATACTCATCGACACACCAGAGCACGGAATACACAAATACACTCCGCATGCAACGCAACACCAAGAAACTTCAATGAGAAGAAGAAACGTGGTAAGGGGGGCTTGTGCGCAGGATTGAATGCATGCACATTCGCATCCATGAACGGTATGCAAAAGTACGCGAGAACAGCCGCTAGAAAATACACATGGCACACACACACGTAAAGCTTGGGTTGATTTGTACGTAGACAGCATGCGCGATACCACTCCTCATTATTCATTCATTGCTGCTGCATACGTACGCCCACTTGTACATGCACCTAGCTCTTCTAAATTGTAAACACCATACTCGCTAAGTCACTAGGGCGACAGCATACATTACACATTACACAGACTACATGCGTATTGGCTCGTCAATCAAAAAGCATTCGGTACATGCTCAGCGATGCATCAAGAACCACCCTTAGGCCTGGCTCACCTGCGAAAACTGCACCCCGCTCACAACGGCCAGGATCAAGAAGGTGCAAACAACCAACAGACCGAATAAACGCATCACTTGGGACAACTCCCCAATCGTGAACCGTGATAACCCATTCTGAATAATTGCTGCTCGCTGAAATATGTAGTAGTTAAACGCCATCTGCATGCAGTTACCAAACAGATACACTCAAAAATACGTCCTCACGAATGCTCATATTAAGCAGACGAAAAGCACCAGAAGAAACATATGCGGCAGGGACTCTCTTCCCGTCAGCCCTGTTATCTTTAACAGCTGCCTACATAACCAGAAAGCAGGAGAAGACACCGCAGACTAGGAACGTACAACGGAAGCGGGCAGAGCAGATATGAGGCTCCAGTACATGGGTATCGTTCTCGGGCTCCTGCAATAAAAGGTGCATAGACACAGAGAGTCTCCTATGCAAAATGGTGGGGCCCCGTATATTCTAGGTGCAGGAGAGGGTAGATGCATGCAGCTGGCAGGGCCAATACAGCAGAGAGCCCAGACTACCAGCTAGACTGCAGTAACCCTAGAAGAAAAGTTTCTCCTACGAATGTATGCTTGTGATTACTGAGATTACGAAAAAGCACTAAAAGGGGAGCTGGGAAACGGAGGTCGAAGTACTGCATAGGTAGCTCCCGCTAGGTGCTCGCTTGCTTGCGTACTCATCGTGAACAGTCGGGTGTACGGTATAGTAACAGAAACAGCATGTGGCGAACACTGTCCACGTGCAGGGGAAAAAGAGAAAGATTACATCTTGAACAGTCAGGTCGCAGACAGCGCCGAAGGCGCGTCGCCTGAGGCAGTTCCGCGCCATCCTGTACTCAGGGGCGAGACAAGGAGGAAGAGAGAAGATGAAGTGTCATAAAAGCAAAAACACCCGTAAAAAGCAAAAAGGGCAAAACGGATTTCCTAACAACACCAACTCCAGCTCTGGGGCCCTCGGTTAGGCCCCGCGGTGCCCTCCTTATACGCCAGACCACCACGTGTTGGCGGTAAAAGAGACGCCGTCTATAAACCCGCCGAATAAGTGCTTATCAATGCCCACAAAAGCATTCTGCTTATTTTAAGCCAATTTTGGTTGAAAATGCAGGCAAAATAGAGGATATTGCATAGCTGACTACGGAGTATGCACACCTCGGGAACCGGCTAACTACACGCAGGTACTCTCAGCACGCACAGCGCTGCAGGGCTGGTGCTGTCAGGCGTACCCCTCTATCAGAGAGCAAAGTTTGTTTTCAAATTTCGTGTGTTTCTCTTTTCTTCTCAAGATATTTATATTTCGCAGTTATAGCGTGTTCAGAACTCGCAACAAAAGGGCCCACAACAGCCACGCAAGTGCCCCGGTTCCCCTTTGAGATCATCGTTCACGTGTGCGTACAGCACAGCAGCGCAGTGCGTGTGCAGGCGGCAGTGTGGTGTGCTGGTGAATCATCATCAGTATCATTTGCTTTCTTTCTTTTTTTTCGCGAATTCCATTTGAGTCTTGAAAATGGCGAGCGGAATGCCCGTTAATGATATCTGCGTGACGACTTTTAATGAGCTGAAGCTGCGTCATGCCTTCAAATGGATCATCTTCAAGATAGACCATGACGAAATTGTGGTGGAAAAGAAGGGGACCAGCGGCAAGGAGGACTTCTCTAAAGAACTACCTACAAGTGATTGCAGATACGCAGTGTATGACGAAGGTAAATGTATATACCCGTGCATTTTTGATGTTCTTTTAACCTGCAGCGAGAGCAACCACACACGTGGCAGCTGCGCGCGGTCCCTGGGGTGGATGTTGCTGCTCCTGCGTGCATGTTGCTTGGCCTGTTGACCAGTATTAATTTCGTTACTTGGCTCTTTAAAAGTTGTGCCGTGTGTTTCTTCGGAAGCGGCTGCCTTTATGCACATTTTGCACTATTGGTTTGTTTGCTGCTGCTGAGGCCTCCCGCTCACCGGTCATCGTTGCTGCACACCTCCTGTTCAGCAGATTATTACAGGTAGAGTTTCTTATTTGGTGATTTTGTGTTTCACTGCGGTGTATCGATGCAGGGCAGCGCATCCACTTCATCCTTTGGTCGCCCGACTGTGCCCCCGTGAAGCCCCGCATGATCTACTCCTCTTCTAAGGACGCCCTTGGGAAGAAGTTGGAGGGCACAATGGCCACCACTCTGGAGGCACACGAGCTGGGTGATCTCAGCGTGCTTAACTAGATGCGCAGCTATACGCCAGCAGCACGACGCAGCAGCAGCCGCTGCTGCTGCAGAAGAGGACAGTAGAGTTCATGCTTTGGGGTGGTGTTATGGTATTGTGAATCTGCTCTCTGTCAGTTGGGCTGTTAGAGGTTCTGATTTTGTTTCTTTGGCCCATCGCAGCGTCTGACCTGTCGAGGAGTCATCAGACGAACAGGCGGCGAGATTGCTGTGGGCATCACAGCGTAACAGAGCTGCAGCTGGTGCCTCCTGCTGCAGGGCAGCTTAACGGTTGAAAGAAACAATCAACAAATCGGACTAAATGAGTGACGCCAGCTCTCAAAGATCGCTTTGGGCAGCTATATAGTTGTAGACCGATGCCGAACCTGCACTAGAACTGTCGTTTGTTTGTAGATTAGAAGATGGGTATGGAGGGTAGGTGGAAATAGAGGGCCTGGGTGAACATGCAAGAAGGAGGGAGGGAGTTGTTTAGAGCTGTTGCTTTTAGGGTCTGTATATTTTTGACTGCTTTTAGCGTCTGGAGTAGGCGAGTGCATTAGGCGAAGAGGGCAGCTGGGTTTCAGCACTTCATGCATGCGATCCCGGTAGACGGGGGGACGTGAGTACGAGTCCAAAGGGGAGTAGAGTGATAGGGGTCGAATTTCCGGAAGAATAAGTAGCTGCCTGGACACAGGCTACCGTGCCAGTTGGTACAGCGGGAGCTGCATTTAGACACTTTACAATAGAAGCAATAGCGGTAGTATATTTAGAGGCTACGAAGAGAGCACAAGGGCGGCGCTTTTAGAACCCCGAAGGGGATCTGGCCACGCAGGCAACGCAATCATGTTGTGCATATACATGCACCAACAAACATAAAACTGGCTTCTATGAGGACCTCTGGTCTTGCACAGTTTGCTGCGTGATTGGGTCATGCATCCATGCATGACATACAGAATTCGCTCCACTGAGCACCGATACTTTTTGCAATGTATCAGGCGAGGGTGTGCTCGGATGTAAGGTAACTTGAATAACCTGTAACTTGAGAAAATTGCTTAGATGATGATGAGGAACTATCATTATCAAGCTTCCAGCTGCCTGGACAGCGCGGCAGGAGAACAATGGTGAAGTGATGACCGGGATTGGGTTGAGCTCGGTCCCCCTCTCCTTTCTCTTATAATAATCGTGTACCCCAATTATTCCTTTTCAACCTTTTATTGCTTTCTTTGGTTTTTTCTTGTCAAAATGGTTCTCGTGTATTTCACGGTCGCAGCTTCTCTGGCTAGATTTGGGATCCCTTCAGGCTTGGGCGTCCCGGTGGTACGAGGGAAGGCACGGGCGGCGATAAGTGCCACTGTAAAGTTTACATATGAGGAGGCACAAGCAGGCAAGAATATATTCTTTGTACTTCCTTCTGTCGCTTCTGATCGTCATGCTGCCTGCACTGTAGACACGGCACTGTGAGTTATCCAGGTAGATGGCACACTGGTAGATCTCCGAAGGTTTTTTAGACTTGCTCCTGTGTTTGCATATGCCTACACTTCGGTCAACTTGGCACGAACTGGGAACATTTCAGCCGGCATCAATAAACTCACACGGAACCAAACTCTCATTGATTCCGTATAGCAAAAGCTTGAACAGGAAACAGCACTCACCGGAGACTCGTGCACTGATATGACCCTCGGCAATGAAATGGTGAGAAAACCGCTAGAATTCGACAGAGTGTGCCAGAACTGAAACAAACCGTCTAATAGTATGAAATAGCGGAAATCTCTGTTCTCTCACTGACTGTTCAGAAGAAGATATTCCACGTTGGGTTCGTCTACACAGATGAGGAAGCTGCAGTTGACTATCGAACGTTAATACAGACAGCCCTTGATAAGGGAATCAACGGAAAGCAACTCCCTCCACCAACGGGCAAGCTCGCCGATTGTTAGCTGCTGCATGCTGCAAAATACGGCAAACTTTGTGCCCGTCTGTTTAGTTTGCAATTCCGGAGGGAAACGTCACCGTATGGAATACAAGAAGGGCAGTGGAGTCAAGTATGGGGAGTTGAGGATGGTGCCAAGATTGCGAATCTCCGCTTTGCCATTGGAAAATGCTTCAAAACCAGCGAACTACACAGAATAACGCAGTGCACTTTTGTCTAACGCAACCACCAGCGGAGAGTGGCTATGCCCCTTTCGAGTAGGTTTCAGATCCACGCTGTAAAACAGTTTAATTGCGTGTGGCTTACTACATACGCCTACTACAACTAGACAGCTTCATTTTTCCGGTGAGTCTGTGTCTGTACCTCAGCAAGGAATACTATGACGCACACATTGGACGGACAACTTCCTTGACCAAGATGGCTGAAGGACCTCAAGACGCCTCCCAACAGAGTTTCAAACATTGTTGTTCCCCCTCTTATTTTAGTTGGCCTGGATGCTATCCTGCAACTGCTGTAAAGGCCGTTGTTCAACTAGCCGCAACTCCATCTTGCCTCCTAGCAAGCTAGCTGGATGGCTGGCTAGCCAGCACCGGCACGTTAGTCGTGGATGGGCGTAGAAACTATTGAATGCTTCACATGCTCTTAAAGAGTACCTAGTCTCCACCATCCATATTATTGATGTGGAGCGCATGCATGCATTCATGTAGTCTAGCATGCACTGAGAATGGGCAAAGAGCAGCAGGCCCCTGCCCTGCGCTGCGTTGCTCGGACCCCTGTTTTCTTTATTGTTTTCTAACGCATTGATTCTATATGTAGCGTAGTGTATTAAGCACTACCTGCGCGTCTGTCTGCTGGTAATTCTCGTCGCTTCTTCTTAGTTGATAATAGAGAACAATACGCAAGTGGGGCAGCAGACAAATCCCCTTCAACTGTGCGTTACAGACGGTGATATACAAAAGCTAGGATGAAGAATGTGCAATTACCCTCGGGCGTGAATAGAGCTTGCCTCCCACATTTTAGCTTACCAACACAGAGTCGAGGATTCGATTCGTGAAAACCGGGAGTAGTGAAAGTTCCCTTGACTCATATTCCTGTAACATGCGTGAAACCCTGTTTTATAGGAGACGAAACCAGGAAATGAGCACGACCCCTCCTTCAATCACATTTGGAGTAATTTATTTATCTGGTCCCCTGTAGCAAAGCACGACTGCCGTAGACGGCATTCAGGGACGCCTACTTGGGCCTGTGATCTCAACTTCTCAGCCATATAGCATCTGATGCCTTCCTTGCGACCTGATCAAATATAAAGTGCAGCAAAATGAGCAGAAAACCAACAGTGTGTATAACTGCATCAGGTGGAGGATTAGTTAGTCTGCTCCCCAAGATGGTACTTGGCTCTGCTTGCATCTGGAGTTGCCGTGAAGCAGTGGGTGCAGCAAGGTGGGTTACAACTTATATAGGGTTGGCCGCCTTCCTTGCACCTCTATCAGGCCCTCGTGCGTCTCTGGACTGGAATCATCACTTTCGATCAACTGAATTTCGCGAATACCTCTTGTGGAATTCATTTGTATTACAGCTCACAAGGTCTACTCTGTCTACGCCTCATCATTATCGCCCGGGTGGTATCATCCATGCCATCACCAAGTCCTCCCCATAAGCTAGCGGTGTCTATAATGTTCAAAATGTTTACAGTGAATTACTGGATTTTCGCCTATGCAGAAAGAATAGTCGGGACTTTCACGTGGGTTCTCTGCAGGCATCGCTAGCACCTCGGTGTGCTGTCTCCCCGAACTACGGCGACATTACTGGGTGCAACGGGGTAGAATTGCCCTGTTGGTTTTAAAGCCTTTCTACATCATACATTCATATGCAATGTGATCGATTTGGAGGCGTTCATTGCACAGAATATTTGCAAATTCTCCCAAGTCACATCGGTCTTGAGACTGCTCTGATCCAGGCCACAGACACCGTTCAGACACTACGTTCGACTGCTTCGCCTGTTGCCAATTCCTCGCTTTACCTTAATTTTAATTCCAATATTTTATTTTATTTGAGTCCCAAATTGCATTTTAATACGAATACAACTGTGCACTGCATTCGCACCAGGGGGCCGCCTGGCTGGACATCTGCACCGCCGGCAGGCGGCAGCCTCTTGATCTCCCGGCCTCCCCATGATTGGTCTCCTCCCATCAGATCAATTTTTCTGTCTTGTGCCCATTTCAGAGTCGGTTCAATTATTGTGCACATTTTATCATCCGCTTTTTTTTTTGACAATGGGTCCTCTTTTCAAGGCTTCCGCTCTTTGCCTTGTGGCCCTGTGTGGGCTGCAGTCAGCGACGGCAGGCACGCTGAAATTCAATGTCGACGATGTTACAGACGGTAAACCCATCCAGCGCTTTCATTTTGCCTCAATTATTTCTTCGCATTTTTGCAAGCATTAGGGAGGTATCATTTCGACGCTATGCAAGCTATGCGCTAGCCTCTGCAGACAGGAGGCAGGCCTTCGTTGACTGTGGGCATCCCTGGTGTTGCTTGTCCTGCGTGCAGATGCATATACGATTCTTAATTTGGCCCGCAATGGTCAGCTTCCCGTGAAAATCAATGAATTGAAAAAAAGCAGCACAATTACTCAAACTCTGAAGGAGGCACTGGCAAAGACGGACGACTCTGCAGTGTCCGGAAGCGCGTGCGCATCGCTGGTTATCGGAGATGCAATCGTAAGTAATTTCACCAGCTAGAACCGTACGTAGACCATTAACAAACAACACCAACGATCTTTCTCCTAAATGGGTGTGCATTTGGTGTTTTGCTTGGTATATTTCCAGAAAAATTCGACTTTCTATGTTGAATATGACAAGAGTGCGGCACCGAGCTATGCTACTATAGTTCAGAAGGCCCTTGACGCAGGACTTGCAATCTCGTGAGCTGCTTGGCCCCAAACATTTTTTTTCTAACATCAACCTATTAGCTAGAAATTATTACTGCATGGAGATGTCGAATGTAATCTATTCGCAGCGCGCATAACCACAAAAACCTGCAGTTCGTTTCTAAGCCTCAACGGTTTTCTTGCATTGTGGCAACTGCTTGTCTCAGGCAATTACAAACATACCCTTCATCTTGGAACGGCGTCTGGGGTGATAACGCAGGAGCCGCCCTCGCAAGGCTTCTGTGGTCAGAAAGTGAACAAGTTGGTTGCGCCACTGGAGTGTGCGCAACAACCAGCGAGGCGTCAAATAGGGCCTTTCTGTTTTGCCAAATGACTCCTGCAGCTACGCAGAACAACGCTCCATTCACGTAAGTGTTCAGTATAAAGCCCGCGTATGTTAGTGTCTACACAGTTGCAAAAAGCACCCAACATTCTTAACGTCCGTTGTTTATTTTTTGCTGCAGCAAGGAGTACTACGAAGGTCTCAAACAACGAAAAACCCTTCTTAAGGATATGAAAGAAGATGATCTCAACGTGTCCGCTGGTGGTTCAGTCATTGCCGTACCCTCCGTCCTTCTAGCCAGCTTGGTCGCTATCATGGCAACTATTGCTGCATAGAAAAACAAGCTTGCTAGATGACTGGTAGTTAACTATCCAGTTATTCACCAGTTTATTGTAGAGTTGGCAAGCTGCAGATTACGCTATAACGCCGTCAACTTCAGCTTAACTACTAGGCAGAAGCAATTGACCCATGCCTTTCCGCAAAAAGGTTGTTTGCCACATTAGCATGAATCACTCTCAAGGCATTACAGCCAACTTCCGCTGAATGGACGTCTAGCCGAGCCCAAAAGTGGCAGTGGCAGTTTGTCTAACATTTTCTCATCGCTACACAGCGTTTATCGAATTGATAATTATTATTGCTGATTGGAAGCATTACTGCTGTGGTATGTGGTAGAATAGTGCGGAGTAATTAAATGAATATGATCCCATTCAGATAAGTCAGATTTCAGTAGGGGTGCACAGTCCAAAAGGTGGTGCCTGTAAGGTTAATAGTTGTAGCTCTTCTTCACATGCGTTATATAGGCGATGCACATGCATAGATGCAACAACCATGGGTAAGCTCATCAGCAGTGAGGTTGTGGGCTAGGATCTTCGCTTCGGCGGAAGGGATCGAGTGCTCGTCTGTGGAGTGACACCCTGCTATCAGGTTGGCGTATGTCGGGAATGCTGAGTTGTGTGTTTCCAAGTCGTCTATGCCAAATTCGCATTCCAAGTCATAACAAGGTTCTCTGCTGTCCTTGGCTACCACCTAGGATCTTTCCTTTGCGTTGGTGCACGTGTCTGTCTGCCTTGGACGATTCTTCCACCGAAATGACCTAATAGCCTTTGCAGTCGCGGAATAAACATAAGCGCGAGATATCTCGGATTTTAAATCTCCTGGAGCAGCCTTCAAATATACCGAACAGTGAACTCTGCTCCCACTACCTGTACCTACAACGCCAACGAAATAGGTGCACACTCCGCACCTTTAGTCGAAACTCGACGGAGGTCCCATAAATACGCCGGAATAATCAAATACAAGCACTTAAAACATATTTGAGTCAATGGTATCTGGGGGAACCCGGGAATAACACACTTGCTTCCTCGGCCGAGCCTAGGGTAGCCGGCGGCGGTGCGGAGTTGGCTGTAGTGCTCGGTCGCTACAGTGGGCTCTCCGCTGTGCGTCTGGCGAGTGAATTCGTTAGAAGGCACAATATAAAGAATAATAAGGAACCTTTAAACCACCATTGTGGTCGAGTTGGCAACTCGTGCCTACAGCCCTTAGGGTATACAGCTGATGAACCAGAGACGCTCGCTTTTTTGACGGTGAGGCGCGCAGCTCGTTCTCCCTTTGGCAAGGGGGGACCTATTCAGATACCGTTAATCTTGGGACTTTCAGTGATCGGAGTCTGTTTTTGTTTTTTACAATTTCAAGAAAGGCATTTGCAGAGATAGGAGTTCGATACTTAGTGTGCACGGAAGTGGCGCAGGCTAGATTCACATAGCGTCAGGAAAGTGACTGAGCTGTTCACGCTACTACATTGCCCGTGCGCTCGGTGGAGGACTTATTTACGTGGAATTTGAATGCTCTTATTGTGGCCCTACTCAATTTTATTGAACAATTGTATATGTGAATATAATGAAATACGGTAATAACTACTTATTAATAAACAATAAATGAATAATATGAGTGAATTTGTGGAAAAGCATTATATTTCAGATAAGATCCCGACCGAGCGCACGGTGAATCTAATGGTGTTGGAAAATCGGGACCTTGTGAAGGCTGGAGAACACCCTTAGCCGAATTATTCGCATTTCTATCTATAGTGCTTTAATCTGCTCTCCTTCTTCAAACTGGACCTTTAGATATCCCGCTCGGCTCCCTTGTAGCGGCCTGTTGAGCCTGCGACGTCCCCTTGGTTAGACTCCATTCTTCAGATCAATGATCTGTTTTGCGACCTTTTGTTGAGTCGGCCTAATTACTTTGCACTTTTCATCTTCCACTTTTCTTTGACAATGGCACCGTTTTTCAAGACGTCCTCTCTTTGCCTCGTGGCGGTATGTGGGCTGCACGCAGCGACGGCAGGCACACTGGAATTCACAGTCCATGATGTTACCGATGGTAAGCACATCCAGTGCCTTCATTCTGTTTGTATTGTTTCTCCGAATTTTTGCAAATATTAGGAGACGGAGGTGCACCGCGTCGACCATAGATAGCTGTGGGCTTCGCGTTCCCCAAGAAAACAGGCAGGTCTTCGCTGACTGACGGGATTCATGCTGTCCCTTGTGCTGCACGCAGATGCATATACGGCGCTTAACTTGGCCCGCAATGGTCAGCTTCCTGTGAAACTTAACGAACTAGTGAAGGACCCTCACATCGTTTCCAGTCTGAAGGAAGAATTGGGACAGGCGGACACTGTACTTCAAGGCACTACCTGTGACAGCATGGACCTCCAAAGCGGGATCGTAAGTAATTCCATCAGCTAGAACCGTTTATAGGCCATAGAGAAGCATCGTTAAACGCCCATGTGCATTTCCCCCAAGCCAAACATGTTTGGCTTTCTGCTTGGTGCATTTTCAGACGACTTCGACGTTTCATGTTAAATCCGTAACAGGGGGAACAGAACTGACTTATCGCGACCTCGTTCAGACGGCCCTTGACGTAGGACTCATGCTAGAGTGAGTTTGGCCCATGTTTGTCTTCCCTTGGACCAGCCGATTAGCTACAAATGCGTACTGCATGGAGGTGGTCGATGTAGAAGTATCTGCATGGGCACCGTACACACCGACCACATAAACGGCCAGCGTTTAAAGGCTTGTCTTGCAATGCGCGGACATGCGTTTTCCTCAGAGAATTGGAATCATACCCTACCTCGTGGGAATCTGTCTGGAACCAACCCGCCGGAGCCAACGTTTCAAAGCTTCTCTGGTCTACTAGTACAAAAGTTGGCTGCGCCGTAGGAGTATGCACAGTAACAGCCACAAAAGAACAATCGTCTACGGCCTATCTGTTCTGCAAAATGACTCCTGCAGCGACGACGAACGGGGGTGCCTTCACGTAAGTGTTGAGTGTAAAGTGTGCATATGGCAGAGGCTTGATAGTTGCAAACTGCACGCAAAATTGTCTACTTCTATGATTTGTTATGTATTGCAGCAAACAATACTACGACGAGCTGATAAAACGTAAAACTACCCTGGCAGAGATGACTGAAGGGGACCTTAAGGCGTCTGCCGGCGCCTCATCGATCGCCGTACCCTCCGTTCTTCTAGCCAGCTTGGTCGCTACCATGGCAGCTATTGCTGCATAGACGCACACCTTTCTAGATGACTACTTGGTAGTCAGCTATTCGTCAGCTATTCGTAGAATAGCCGAGCAGTAGATTACAATCTCAAGCCATTAACTGCCGCTTAACACATGGGCAGAAGCAATTCAGCCACTGCCTTTCGCACCACAGTTGATTGCCACATCAGCATATAACAGCCTCATGGGAGAGCAACCGAATTCCGCCTCACAGACGTCTCGCCCGGCCCAAAAGTGGCAGCAGCAGTTTGCTTAACATTCTGTTCGCTACACAGCGTTTACCAATTCGATATTTATTATTACTGATTGGTAGCACTAAGGTTGAATTTGAACGGAATTTGCAGCTATAGTATGTAGAAGAGTGAAGGGTGCTTAGACAAATATGACCGCACTGAAATCTGTTGGATGTGAGTAGGGATGGAAATTCCAAGAACTGCTGTTAGGTTGATGCTCGCCGCTCTTGTTGTCATCCGATATCTATGGATGCACGCACGAAATGCAACGTGCGGCGGTACCAGCAAACGAAAACAGACAAGGCGTGACTTTCGCAGTTCACCACTGATGTGAGCGTGGTGATTAAGAATTGCGTTGTTGGGGGGCTGTTTGTGCTGGCGTTACACTTCACTTTTTATGCATGTTTGGGACACAGTTTGATCGATGGTATTGTTGCGCCTACGTGTAGAGCCTTGCGCATGCATGAACAAACAAGAAAAGTTTGGGTTTACACATATTGAGATACATACACATGCGTGTACCCAAGTTTTGATGCACACGAACATTTGCATGTAGCTGTGCGTAGATGAGTGTAGAACCATTTGTACATATATTGGGGAGCATGCCTGTGGACTGGCGACGGCTGCTACAGCTGCACGCTTGCATGTTTAGAAGAGAATATCCGTCCATAGTCCCATTAGCATCTTTGTGCGTGAAGGATTCAATATCTGGTGCATCTGTAGACGTGAGTAAGTTCTGCACGTCATTCTGTGTGTATGCTTGCGGGGGTGGGCGCCCGTTGGTGTAAATTCTCGCATATTCCTTGTACCCCCCTTTCGTTAGTCACTGTCTCACATATGTATCCTGGAGGCTTTTGCATGCTTATGCCGATGAGCATGTGCTTGGATACTTGGGAGCATTTTTAAGAGTCCAATTCTGTGTGCCCCCTAGGGGACCTATGTCTCAAGTTATCGTGGACAGATATCGGCCCCATTGGCTTCACTCAAGCTCTCACTGCATTTTCTTCCAAAGTAGGCAAAGGTGAAATTGGCAAAAGCCAGCTTCCACCGTCGCACTAATCGTGTCGAGGCAGACCTCGGTAGCGGGCGGCAGTCTCCTTTTCTTGGGGGTAATACAACCCTGCTGCTACACAGTTCGCATTTGAACCAGCATCTGAACTTCGTTCCTTAATTTACATCACTCGATCTTCTCGTTCATAAACCTGAATTAATCAAGCTTACATCCTACGCGCGCTAGAGTAGGGTCGTCACCGAGGAGATTGTACAGACACCACTTCACCAGCGGTCTCTGGCTTGAAGAGCCTTACGAACAAACATACAAAGACTTTGCCACTCTGCATAATCATACATGTTCCTATTATTCTGCATTGCTTAGATTCAATTTCAACTTTTTGTCCCACTATAATGCATGGCAACCCGTTAGCACCTGCTACCGCTAGGTGTTGGGAGACCGGCCTAAATAAAGGGACTCAGGGAGAAGCAGCAAACGCCGGCTTCTTGCCTTACTCCATCCGCTAACCCTTTTGGCTCAATATACATGTATAGATTCTAAGAAAAAAGGCTACTTTTATGCTTCCCTGTCTTGTGTCGAGATGACTTTCCTTCACAAGTCGGCCGCGACTGTCTGCCTCGTTGCCTTCGGTGGGCTCCAGTCAGCAGCGGCCAACACAACATACAAATTTACGGTCGAGAATGTAAGTGGAGGTGAGCAAATAATTCATACAAGTTTATAATCGTTGCCTGCTCTCCCCATATTGCTTGTCTCCCAGCCCGCCAACTAATAAACTTCGAAGGACCGCACACAACTGCGTTGCCCATTGGTTTTGTCGTTGTATGTCCTTGCCTTTGTTCCGGTTTGCCTGTTGCAGACGCCTACCTGGCTGCTAACCTGGCTCGTAATGGACAGCTTCCAGTTCGCATCAGTGAAGTTACAGAGGCCAGAGACCTCGTTTCAAGTCTGACGGAACAAATAAATGATCAGCCGATTACAGAGTCGTGTGACAACATGCAATTCAGAGCCGAGCTTGTGAGCCCACTAGATAGAAGAGGAAAGAATCAATGGACCTGTTAGTGATACTCGTGCTGTCACAGCATTTGGACCAGCAAGTCTTCTCTACATTGTAAAACCGGAGAGAAACTCTCCATTTATGCAAATAATTTTCCAACACAGGCTAAACCTAGGCAGACTTTTGTGCTTTTGCGTCTAATGGATGTACAGAAGGACATGTTCCACGCGTTTTTCGAATACACAGGAAAGAATGACTACCGTGAAGTGCTGCAGGCTGCCCTGACGTCAGGATTGGACCCCTTCACGTAAGGAAAGGCCATTTTGATCTTCACTAGGGCACATTCGTGTATTCTTGTTGGAACCTGACGCACAACGCACAGCCACTGAACTATGTGTCTCCCAAGCTAACATCACCGCATTAACTCCATCCAGCATCTGTGCAATTCTCCCTATTTCATGCCATCTGCGTCGCGGTGCTTTGTGCTTGTCTTTCTTAAAAAGAGAAACTTATCCTACAGATGCTAATAAGTGGACGGAGCTGTGGGGAAATGAGGCGGTTGCCAGCCTGGCAAATCTCCTCAGTTCAACAAGTACTCAAATCGGCTGCGTCATTGGAAGGTGCAACACAGTGGAAGGGGCGGATGATCAAGGTTCAGGGGTGCTCACAGTAACTCCAACAAGCAACGCTGTGCTTTTCTGCAAACTGACCCCTGCGACGCAGGAGAACAAGGCCCCCTTTAGGTGAGTTATGGTACTCACAGCTCAAGAGTGGTTGAGAAAGGATTTAGCCAGCTCACTACTACAACTGAGACGGGTTCTTCGTTGCTGTGTGTGTGCTTCTCCTTGCCTGCAGTGAGGAGTACTTCCAAGCACTTATTGCACGAGAGACCTCACTCACAGATATGACTGAAAACGACCTGAAGCCCTCTGTTGAACTCAGCGCAGCACCAGCTGCCGCCCCCACTATTCTGGTTGCCGGATTGGTGGCCCTACTGGCAACCACCTTTGCATAAAAATGCGACTTTCCGCTAGCTAGTTAGCTAGCCGGCTAGCAATTCAGCCACTAGACAGCTAGCCTCCCTGCTCCCTTATCTGTCGGCGACCAACTTGCTGCGCGAACAGGTCTATTTTGCTGGCTGGTCTAACAGATCCGGTGCAGCAAGGAGGCGATAGGCATCAAAGATGTGGGGGAGTATCAGTGTTTGGCCCCAAGACTTGGAGACCCTTAAACCTCGCGTAGTGGACGAGGTATTGTTTTAAACCTACAGCAATTGACTCAGTCATTTGCCGTATTGCATGCATTGCTTACTTGGCCACTACGGCTAAACCATGAAAACGCTAATCTGCTGAGTATTACAGGTACAAACACTTACACAATGACGTGCCATGCTAGTAGAATTGTGGTTTAGAAAATGAACTGCCTTGCTATTTGCTTCTTGTTTGTCGCCCTTTCGACTTCGCCTTTCCTTGCTGCCTAGTCCAGCAGAAGCGTAGATGGAGAAGAAATGTACCCTTAAAGACACACGTAATAAGGAGCGTTAGGCAGGCAAAAAAACGATGCAGCAGTTGCTAAGCCTTACAGAACCTGGTACGGACGCAAGAATCCAAATGCACCCTTCATGGGGACAAACGTAGAGTACTGCATGGCCGACATCTCTATATTGCGGCGTTGTAGTCCCTGGTGAGATTTACAGACACACATTAATATGGGTTAACTGGACCCCAAATCAAACCAGGGTCGTAGGCAATCGGGGATCACCTGGAATATGCACTGAGTATAGAGTGTGTCTACGGCAGTGGGTTGAGACTGGCAAACAGCAGCTAGACCGTCTCCTTTGAGTGCCGTTTTCGTGCTACGGCAGGCAGTACTACGATGCTACCGTTGCATAAAAGGTGTTCCTGAAGAATATGGGTCCCGCCCGCGCTCAACTTCTCTCCAGCCATTGTGGTTGCCGTGCTCTCAGTTAGTCTAGACAGGTTGAGCACTATCCTGGCAACTGCTGCTGCATAGAGATGCAATCCTGCCAGATATCTACTTGGTATTTAGGTAGCCAGCTACTTGTATAATTGGCAAGCAGCAGATTACTGCCTGATGCTGAACACATGAGGAGAAGCAACTCAGCCCAACTGACTTCTCCCAGTCAGTTGGATTCCATGTCCGCCTGCAGTACTGGCATTGCAGTGCAGCCGCACCCCAGCGCAGCCGCATTCCAGTGCACAACTATCGTTGCACTATCGCCGGTTCCACCGGTAACTGCGGCACATTATTCTTCATATATTTTGATCACTTCTTCCGAACACTTATAATTATTGAATTGATAAACGCTGTGCTCTTAAGTAGTGATGAATTGTTGGCAATTGTTGAAGCGGACTCTGAAAAGAATTTGTTGCTACAGAACGCTACATTTCCGTGGAACCTGCTCAAATAAGCATGAACCAACTGAAATACCTTAGGGATGGGTAAACATGGGAATTCAAAAACACATCTGCTTGGCATTTTTTTTCTTCTTGCTCGTGCCCTCATAGAAGTTATCTGCAGTGGACGTCCAGAATGCATATACAAAAGGGTGTGTTTTAGTGCTCTTTAAATACCGTATGCGCGTGGTGTGTATGAATTATGTCGTGTTGGAAATGCTGTGTGGGTATTCGATGTCACTTTCATGGATGGATGAGTGAACAATAGTTTCATCGATCAGGCAGTTTCCTCTACATTTGTATTCATGTACATTGTTGAAACAGAGCAACACAGGCGCTTATTACAAGAATGTATATGTGGATACACACACGTTAATGCAGTTGTTGTCGCTCACCTTTTTTGCTCACAGGTGTTTGTGAACGAATGGAGAAGTAACTTTGCAGATGATTAGAGCGCACTGCTGTGGACAAGACAATGACCGCTGTAGTTGCACCCTTGCAGGCAGATGAAGATATCATCAAATATCTGTATCTGCGTCCTTGTGTGTCAACGGTGAAGCTGCTTGTGTGTATGCAGACGTGATTATGGCTGCTTGGCTTAGCTCAGGATGCATTATCATTTGCGTGGTTCTCTGTTACTGCGTGTTTTTGTTTCGGTAAAAATACGTGAAAGCTTACGGGTGCTTGCAATTGCGTGTGTCTATGACGGCGCTTGTCCCTGTGCTTGGGCCTGGTTCCCTCTCTTCCCTCGTTAGTGGGTTCTGTTTGTGCAAGCATATGCCAGCGTGCGCGACTGCAGGCATATCTATGCGCCTGCCGTTCTGTGTGAATGTAAGCAAGGTGCCTGTGCACTTGCATGCCCGCATATTCATGTATCTCCCATTTCTTTAGCGAGTGTTGCACATGCGCATCCTGCACACGTCTTCATGCTGATTTAGGCATGCATATGCTTGAATAGTGAGGAGGGTTTAGCAGCCCTGTGGCACCTTTTTTTTTCGTTTGGATGGGATGCACAAGAATTGTTTTCCGTTGAGCACAAGGTATCCTCATACGATATCTCTTTGGACAATACAACATCCTTTCAAGTTTCTCGTCTTTGTAACAGGAAAAACAGCAAATGCAGCAACTAATTTTGCGCCACAATAGGGACAGTTCTTGTGAGGCATTTCGTGCTCATGGCAGCTCGCGCTCATTCGAAAAAAATTGGCAAGAGACCGCAATCAGCCAGAAACCCCTGCTTGAAGGCGAATGCTGAAGTCGAACAACGCTGTTTTCTCAAATAGAATTGGCCTGGGGATGTCGTGAATGCTACATGCCAGACGAAGGAACGGAACCACATCTTCCAAGAACGGAACAGCCACATAGACACATGCAAGGAATCAACCGCCCCCCGGGCGCACATTGCCCTGGTCAAGCATGTTTGGCTACTGCTCCAGGCCTATCTTTTTATAGTATCCTATTTCACCTAGTTGTCGTTTCCTTTATCGTGCGTCTTTCTCTTACCCAGTGTATGTAATAGGCAAAAGGACGGGCACATAGAACAGAAAACAGGTGAAGTTGTCCCAAAAGGAATTCGAGAAGAAGGCTGAAGCAGGCAGAGATCTGATGAGGCACAAATAGAAGTATGCATACGGGTGGCTGGAGACGACGGGTTCTCTTCTGTGCTGCGCGTCCTGTCGATACAGAGTCGAAATGTCCTACATTAAGTGGCCGCAATAGATGTATAGCTTTCTTGAAACGATGCATCAAGGGAGAAGCTCACGACTTCAAGCCATGGACTCTAGGCACGCCACCCTGAAATGTGCCCGTGTGGTGCAGCCACTCAGCGTAGTGCATAATTTGAGAACCGACATGAGAGAAGGCAACACATTAGAGTACCCTCCCCAAAACGCAACTCAGGAGTAGTTGGCTGCCTGTCTGTTCTCTGGTTCTGTGTTCTGCAACCACTTGACCAATTGGCAGATTTTCATGGGATGCGTGCGGCAACTCTGCAGCAGGTGTTGCACACGGCAGTACTTCCATTATTTTTGTCTGCATCTTTTGATCGATATTTGCTAAACAGATTAACCCTCGCATGCTGCTCAAACCCTGCGCGGGTCTTGGGTAACACCCAGGTACAGGAACGAAGCCACTCGAAAACACTCGCAAACAAAATATACTGACTAACGCCATTTCTGAGAATGTGCTGTTGAATGCTTTCTTTTGCGTCTAGTGCTTGCATATTTCAGACTCATGAGTCTCGTGTAGGGTAGCCGACCGCCATTGCTGCAACCCAGCTGCAGTACCCGCAGGGTTGTGTGGACCGGCTTGTCTGGCCTATTTCTCAAGTTATCGTGAACAGATCTCAGCTCCATTGACTTCATACTGAAGTTGCTTCCAATGTAAACAAAGGCAGAGCTGCCAAAATGCAGCTCCAGCCGTGGTACTAATCGTATAGAGGCCGATCTCGGAAGCTTCCCGCAGTTTGCTTTTCGTGGGGATAATTCGCCCCCGTCTGCTACACAGTTTGCATTTGAGCCACCATTTAAACTCCCCTCTCTAGTATATGCCACTCGATGTTGTCGTTCGTCAGCCTCAATGCATCTAGATCATATCCGACGCGAGCTAGAGTAGGGTGCGTACATCCTAGTTGACATCACTGAACCAGCGGTCGCTGAGAGGAAGAGCCTTACGAACAAACAAACAAAGCCTTAGCAATTCTTATAAATCAGACACACTACTGTTGAAACACCACTTTGTATTACTTAGATTCAATTTAGAGTTTTTGTTTAGCTATAACACACGACAACCCGTTGGCATCATCCTCCGCCGCTTTTTGGGAGGCCGGAATAAACGCTGTTCCCGGGACTTGCGGAGCAACAAGCAAACCCCCGCTTCTTGTCTTACTCCTTCCGCCTTTCCTTTTGGGTCAATATATATATATATATATATATATTCTAAGAAAAGAAAATTTGTTTTACGCTTCCCTTTCTTGTGTCGCGATGACTGTCCTCCACAAGTCGGCAGCGACTGTCTGCCTCGTTGCCTTGTGTGGGCTCCAGTCAGCAGCGGCCGAAACAACATACAAATTTACGGTCGAGAACGTAAATGGAGGTGAGCAAATAATCCATCAACGTTCATAGCGGTTTTCCGCTTTCCCCCCTATTGCTTTCCTCCCATACCGCCAATTACTCAACGGGGCAAGACCACACCCAGCTTCGTTGCACACGGATTTTGTTGTTGTACGTCTGTCTTTTTTCCGGTTTGTCTGTTGCAGATGCCTATTTGGCTGCTAGACTGGCTCGTAATGGACAGCTTGCAGTTCACATCAGTGATGTTGCACAGGACAATGTTCTTGAATCCAGCCTGACGACGCAATTACAAGACGAAGACACACCAATTACCGGCTCGTGTGACAGCATGACAATCAGTACCGAGCTTGTGAGCCAATCAGCCGGAAAAGGCAAGAATCCACGGAATCGCTGCTGGCACTCGTGCTGTCACACCATTAAGAGAAACTGCTCTTAACCTCATAGTAAAACACGACAGAAACTGTCTATCCATGCACCTGGTTTTCTAACACAGGCTAATAGTATGTATGATTTCTTGAGTTTGTGTCTTTTGGGTGCACAGAAGAACATGTTCCACCAAACTTTCGATTACACGGACAACAATGACTACAGTGCAGTGGTACAGACTGCCCTGACGGCTGGATTGGCTCCCTTCAAGTAAAGATATGCTATATTTATTTTCACTAAGGGAACTTCCATGTGTTCTCTTTGCATTGCATAGGCGAAACAAGTGACACAACACAAAGCTAGCCAACTACGTGACTCCCAGCTGCCTCACTGCATTTCCTCCACCCCGCTTCTATGTAATTTTGTCTTCTACATATGCGTTGCTGCGTTTTGTGCTTATCCTTTTTACAAAGCAAAACCTACCCTACGGGTGACCAGAAGTGGAAGGAACTGTGGCTGAATGAGCCGGTTTCCAGTCTGGCATATCTCCTCGGTTCAACAAGTACGCAAATCGGATGTGTAATTGGAAGGTGTACCACAGTGGACCCTCCAGTTGACGACGGGGAGCCGGTAGTAAAAGTAACAAAAAAGGCTGTGCTTTTCTGCAAACTGACCCCTGCGGCGCAGAAGAATACGGCTCCCTTTAGGTGAGTTTTGGGTTTCGCAGCACCACAGTGGTTAAGCAAGGATTCAAACAAGCGGTCAGCACACCAGGAAATGTGTTCTTCGATGTTGCATGCATGTTTCTCCTTGTCTGCAGTGAGGAGTACTTCAAAGCGCTTATTGCAAGAGAAACCCCACTGGCAAATATGACAGAAGACGACCTGGCAGAAAAAGACCTGCAACCCTCTGTTGAAGCCGGCGCTGCAGCAGCTGCCGCCCCCACTATTCTTATTGCCGGCTTGGTTGCCATCCTGACAACCGCCTTTGCATAAAGGTGCGACTTTCCGCTAGCTAGCTAGCTAGCTAGCTAGCCGGCTACCCACCCAGCCACTGGACAGCTAGCTTCCCTGCTCTCGCGCGTGTCCGTTAGCAACTTGCTGCGCGAACAGTTCTACTTTGTTTGCTGGTCTTACAGACCCGATGCAGCAAGGAGGCAACAGGCATCAAAGATATGGGGGAATGATAATGTTTGGCCTCAACACTTTGAGACAACTCCGCTTTGTGTAATCAATGGTCTACTGTGTTAAACCTACAGCCATTATTTCCATCTTTTATCGTATTGCGTGCATTGTCTGTTCCTAAATATACCATTATGCTAGGAAGGCTGTGTGTATGGTTGCGGGCCGTACTGTGAAGATTCGAACAATGAATTGATATTATGAGGCAATTAAACTCTGAAACTAGCCAGTGACCATGAAAATGCTAAACAGTTGAGTACGAGGGGTGCGAACATTTACTGAGTTAAGACTAACCAAACCATATGCGTGGCTATTTGTCACCTGACATTGCAACCATCTCAACTTCTTTTTCCTCTGTTCTGCACTCCACCGAAAGCATAGACAGAGAAGAAATAGAGCAATACAGACAGACATAATACGGGTCGTCAGCAAACAACTGCAGTTGATGTTTGAAGTGAAGGGAGCTGATGAAGGCACAAGCATCTAGATGCATGCTCCCTTAGGAGGAGAAGCATGAAGGATTGCATGGCAAACATACCTCTGTTGCTGCGTAATTTTCTTGGGGGGCATTGACAGTCTGATGTTGTCATCGCTAAACAGTGTTTATTCCTGCATGTGCTGCTAGGGCGTTTGGTCTGTTGCCTGTGCAACTAAGACTGTTTATGGAAACAGATGGGGAGCAATTGCTTTCCTCTGCAGGCATTCGTAGATGGAACTGAGGGGATACACCTTCAAGGTGTTTGCTGAGCTGAAAAGTACTTAAAGGGGCATGCTTCTCTTCAGCTAAGGGTTTAGGGCTAGGTAACAGCTCTGTTCTGTTATCTCTCCGCACAATCACTATGCCAAGCATATGTGTAAGTTCGATTAGGGGAATTCATTATCCGCTGCTTTTGGTGAGCAGTTCTGCTTCTACCTTAGCGGTTTAACCCGACTATAGCTCATGATGGTCCTCTGCTCAAGCCGTTGCCGCTTGTGGCAACCCTAGACACAGCGCATTGGAGTGGACTGCTTTGTATTAAATTTACAACAAGATTATCTAAGTTAATTAAAGCTTTGATTTGGGGCCACTAATCTTGGGTGCCCGTTCAATAGGGAACGTGCTGCTGGTGTCTGTACATCTGGTATTAGAACCTGCTGCGTGCTTCACTAGAATAAATGAAATCCCCCTTTTAGAACTCTTTATAGCCAAACAAGAAGTTCTTAGAGTCCGTTTCCTATGATGTGTTCTCAAGCAGATGAAATAAAACCACCCGATTGGCTGCTGCGGTGTATACATGCAGCATGCGGGTCTTCTTCGGTGCTGTTATGCAGTTCATGAGGCCAAACGAGCTGGTGCAGGGAGGGTAATAGGAGTTAAAAGATACTAAAGAACAAGTATAAATTAACTAGATTAAGTAAGCATTTACATGCAAGATATCACCAACAACAAACCGTTCCCGGGATCGTCTGTTCAGCAGCGCTTAGAGCAGCGACGCGATAAAAGGCCCCAAGGCTCTTCTCATCTGTGCTCAGCTGCCAAGGGCCCCTTGCGTTATTTTCTCCCGTTTTCTGCTGCTGGTGGGTGTATAGAGTTATTTGTTTCTGATTCCTTGTAGCGTTTCTGTTCACCATCTTTATTTAAGAACATAAAGAGGCTCCACAACTTCAAGACTTGTTCCCCGCTGCTGTCTGCTGCCCGCCGCAAGCAGACGGCGGCGTCAGCTGCTGCTGCAGGTCGTGCACTTCTCCTGCATTCACCTTTGGATCTCCGGCAAGCCCAATACATCTTTTGGTCTTTTTACTTATTTTCTATCCTGGTTCTGAAGCAAACTAGTCTCTATCCCCCCTCACTCTCCATGCAG
>CAJFCX010000076.1:0-47194 GCA_904066255.1 Eimeria sp. OTU-X | reverse complement strand
TATATATATATATATATCGTCAAAGCACATTCACGCTCCCTCAACGGGTGTGTGGCGTTAAATGACCCCTCCTCTATACTGCTGCAGCTGTGTTACATGTAGGTGGAAAAGCCGCTAATGAATGTATTTGGACCTCGCTGGAAGCTGTGGTGGGTTGCCTCTTAGGAAGGCAGCTGAAGACGATCCCGCGTGCTCACAAATTCAGGGATGTTGCACCGCCGGATGACAGGGCCTTGGAAGCCGACTAAATATATGCTCTAGAGTTTTTGAGCTAAAAAAGCAAAACTTGAAATTAAAAATACCACGTATTTCAATGATCGTGGTGTTGTGGAAATACCGAAACCACTGGCTGCCGACACTGGCGTCAACGTCCCAGCGAGATCTTCCCCTGCGATGAGTCGCAAAGTGAATTGTTTGCATTTCAGCCTTTTTGCTTAAATTTTGTTTGATACACAAAAGTCAGCTCTTGCTGCTCTCATGGCCGCTGCACCTCGTGTCCCCTTCTAATGCGGAGGGCCGGTGTGGGTGTCGGTCCTGAAGATGGTTTTTGCAGCTGTATTTTCGTTTCTTTTTGTGGGCTTTTTGGGCGTGAATTCAGCAGATTACCCACCGGCTGCCTGGGAAGGAACTGAGACAGCAAGCAGCCCGCCCAGTGTCGAGCAGGTCACGGCCGGCAGCAAGGACCCCTTCGAGATCGAGACACTGTACGACCATTTCCAAGTCATGCAAGCAGTAGCAGAGAAGTCTTCCTTCGGCTCCCTGCTTCCGTTGCTACTCACCGCTACAGGTGCCTTCCTCGTCATCACTGGCTGTTGGCAATACAATCGCAATGTTGACGACTTGGACACCGGGCCCTTCGCTGTTTGCGAATCGGTCTTTGAAGTGAAGAACACCTTGCAAGTGAGCAACAGCGTTCTTCGCACCAGGGCGTAGTGTCTTGGTGCCTACAACAGCGCACATTTCCTGGGGAGGGACCAGCGGGACCTGTCCCCTCTTGCATGCGATGAAGCACGGGGGCGGTTCCGCTGGTTACACATTGCTTACAGTTGCTCTCCTGGCCGGCTTGCGGCTGACAACCCCGTCAGCTGTCCCGCAGCAAGCCGATAATTCGTTGCACGGGCAAGCTGCTGCAGCATTGCAACACTAGCGAGGGCGTGATGCTGCCAAGTTGGGAATTGCTGATTTTCCCTTGTCTGCGGATGTTTGCTGCCCTGCAAAACGGCTGCTAGGACTATTACAGCAGTTAGAGCAGATGCGTATTTCTCGCAGCTGCTGGAGGTACAAGTAGCCTCACCAGGTGCCTTCAGGATGCGTGTAGAAGCGGAGAGCGGGGAGCGACTGCACTCGGACTTAACAACACATTCAAAACGAAATACAGGAGGTACGTTGAGCATGTGAATGAGGAACAGCAGAAGCCCGAGGTTGTTTGCAGGCTGATACGTAAATACATCTCGTTCAGATTAGCTTGGGTTCCTGCTTTGGCGACTGGCCTGTACACCGGGGCTGGTTGTGCAGGGCATACTGCACAGCTAATGGAAGAATGATTACTTCCGTTTCAGGGCATCTGCATACTGCGGAACTGAAATCTAGTTGTGATTACGGGGTTGTAGAACGTGAGTTGGGGATCATGCAGCTATAGGTAGGCGGAGCTGCTGCTGCTCCATGGCCTCACCCGCTAAAAAATTCTGCTCCACAGTAGCGACACGCGAGGTACAACTGCCTTTTCGTATTGTACTGCATCCGATTCTTCTATTTTTGCTGCGGCTTCTGGGATGTAGTGTGTAAAACGTATCTGGAGAGAGTCCTTGCGCTTCGTCTGCCACGTAACATCATAACCGAGAGATGAAGGGAAATTGCTTCATTTTTGCCTGTCGTTTGCAAAAGGGTGGCTTTACATGGTTGCCGTGGCTTTGAGTGTCTGCCAACGCCGCAGAGTTGAACTACTAGCTTGAGAAACGTGTGTAAACCCGTGCTGCAAACGAGAGTAATTTCATGCTCCTCCACAGCCTTCTTTAAATCTCAAGGGGGCCCAACTTACATCATTCTCACGTTCGCCCGCGAACGGTTACTCGGTTTCCTTCTTCTTGACACTTGCATGCACATGAAGGCTGTTTCCGGTGTAGTTTTTCAAATTCCTCTGGTTTGTTGTTGTGGGATATGGGGCGAATGAGCCAATGGTGTTCTCTGAGCTTGCAAAAAGTGCACGGGCTCGGTGAAGGAGAAATTTGTTACATCGTGTTTCGATTGAAGGGCATACATTGCGCGATATGGCTGAGGTCTGCCGTCTGTGCCTGTTTTGGTGTGCTACAGCGCATACCTGTTGCATCTCCTCGTGTACATCGTTTTGCCGGCTAAGGTAATTTGCATACAGGCGGAGTGTAAATGACAGGTGAAAGCCAGATTCGCTACCAGGTCTCCACTGCACCTTGGCCGGTTCGGGTGGAAGTTTCACGCATTCGACTGGCAGCTCCTGAGGTCGTGACAAATGCAACAAGGACTGGGGGAGATGCGTGGAGAATTTGCTCTGAAAGAGGGGGAAATGAACATCCAGCGTCGGCACAGGGCAGCACGTCCACACTACCGAAGTAGCTAGTGCAAGGACAAAAGCTGAGGACCTGGCGGCCTGGCCGTGTCCATTTGGGCGTGTGTCTATTGTTGCAAATGCATACAGGCATACGTGCACACGGGTGCACGTATCAAGCAGTGTTCAAGCGCCCACGGTCCTGTACATAATGCATTTAGTACATACAGGCTGGCTACGCGCTGCCGGGTGGCACGTGCATGACCTTTGCACTGCCTGACAGTACTTCAGTGTGAAACCTTGCTGCAAGGTTTAAGTTCATTTGTGGCTCCGTTGATTCTGCACAGTGGATGCATGCAGGCGTCTACGTTTCTCCGGCTCGGCGACAGCCATTGTTGTAGTTATAATTGCTCTTTTGTTGAAAATGAGGCTTTTGGGGCTGCTCGAAAGACCGCCAGGCCTTGGATTAGCAGGCATAGGGTCGGGGGCGTCGCCACAGGAGGATGGCCTCGTCGGTGCGGCTGCTCTATGCTTTTGATCATACTGGAATGGGCGACTTATAAACGCTGGTTTGTAGGGCTGTCTGTCAACAACTTCGACTAAGACCAACTTCAGGCCACCAATTACAGCCTTTTATATGCTTCTACGGATTAGCGGTCCTCTTTCTCTTTCCAGGGAAGCGTGATGTGGTCTTGCACTCAGCAAGGGGGCTGCAGACTCAGTTTCCGCGCAGAAATGGTTCTTCCTCCCTACGTATTCCGGGATCTTGTGTTTCATTTGAGTGTGGCAGAGGATGCATGGTAGTCCTGGATGCCTGATGCACCGTTTTGCATTATAGGGAAGGTTCAAGGGCTGTCACGAGCAAACGCCGTGCACGCCGACTCCATTAATGGCATCAACAGCACGTGATCGCCGAAGAATTCAGCTCTGCTGGACAGTGGTGGTTTACGGACTACCGACAGGGTGCGCCCGGCTCAAAGAGGACGGATATGAATTTTCACCTACTTTTCCCTTTGACAGTGCAAGCGTGTGGAGAAGGTGGTTCAGCAGAGTTGTGTTAGGACCAGACTGAAAATCCTCGCAGGGAAAAACGAGAGGGCAGCAGAGGTGCTTTCCAGACACAGTACCCACTAAAAGCAGTGCACTGGCTCCTCACCTAGAGGCATCTTTTAAGGCAGTATTGAACTAGTTTTGGTGATGCCTTTGATACGCTCTGCCAGTGGGCGGGTGATGAGAGATCGAAACGATATAATGTTAGTGGCGTGAATGAGCAAACTAATCGCGGCATGGAACCAAGGCACCAGCGCTAATTAGCCTTTGCCGTGGTTGCCATCAAATGTCTTTTCAACGCACTTACATAACCCAATGTTTCAAACTGAGTAGCGCTACCATTTGGAATGCTTGCCGGAGTGTAACATGTATCACAGGCACCTGCACCTTTTCTTCTGCAGTGGTCTACTGGTTATGTAATTCGCAACTATGGATACTGATTAGAATGGAGAAAGTACAGTTCAGCAGTGGCAGCGCCATCTCATGGACTCTGGCTTTGTGGGCTACGAAGGCGACAATGGCACAATTAAAGATACAGCCCACGGCATTGGAATTGTAGGTAAAGGGCTCTACAGCAACAGGTGCATGCACTCACTTGAAACAACTGGTGGTGAACTGAGTTGGAAAATCCGCAATAAATGAAGGCCAAAAGCGCACGGCAGCAAGCGGTTGGGAAAAGGCGTAGCCACACCAAACATGCGCACCAAAGCAGGTCATCACAGTTGTGAAGGGATTGTATCTTACAGCAATAGAAAGTTCATTCACTTACGAGAGTGGGCAGATGCGCAAAATTATGAATCACAACACCTTTCTAGTGATATGCTATTGCGCAAAGCGCAAACTACTGCCGCACCCCGTTTACGAACAAACGCGATAGGTATTCAGTCTCACACACGGTCTAACAAATGCCACCGGATTGGCACGGGCATCTTTAGATTTGTACATCCAGCACAACGCCAGCACATACCAAGCGGCTACGTCACCATTATGGAGACGCACACTTTGAAGCATAGCTCAGAAAACCAGGAATCACCTTATGGCAGGAAACAGCTACTAACTACGCGAATATAAACACCTGATGCACCAGGGCTAAGAGGAGCAGCATGACACAGACAACAGCCCCCGGGTTTGAGGGATGAGCGCATTGCCGTGGTGTTGCGGATATGCTGTCTGCTCAGCCGGAGACAGTGAGTCCCAGTGAAGATACGTTTGTGGGATATAGTGGCGTCTTGTGGTGTATATGGAGGGGCGTGGCATTCAAGGAATGGTCGGACATTTGTGCAGGTAGTTGGATGCTTTGGAGTGTTGTGGAATGTTTGTAACCGAACACTGTATATGTGAGTGGGATATGTTGACAGTGGGAGAAGGTGAGAGCACTGATTTGTTGGATAAGGGTTGGAATTGTTCGGCGTATGGGAGCAAGTGGGGCGAAGTGGCGATATGTAGGGAAGGTCGCGTAGGGGTATGCAGCGTTGTGTTCGCTGTAGAACAGTTTGGCGAGGAGGTGTGAGGCGATGTAGTGTGTTTGGCGGTTGGTTGTTGTCGGGCAGGATGGATGTGCTGTCATGATGAGTGACTGGGATAGCAACACATGGATGGGTGCAAGACAGAGTAGACAGGGAGGTAGTGGAGTCGTGTTGGTGCAGGTGACTGGGCGGGTTTGAGTGTAGAATGGGGTTGATGTGGCGATGTGTTGAGGTGTGGTGCGGGGTGAGGTGGGGAGTTTCCCTGTTTGAGGAGGAGTGCATTGGCGTGGTGTTGCGGATATGCTGTCTGCTCAGCCGGAGACAGTGAGTCCCAGTGAAGATACGTTTGTGGGATATAGTGGCGTCTTGTGGTGCATATGGAGGGGCGTGGCATTCAAGGAATGGTCGGACATTTGTGCAGGTAGTTGGATGCGTTGGAGTGTTGTGGAATGTTTGTAACCGAACACTGTATATGTGAATGGGATATGTTGACAGTGGGAGAAGGTGAGAGCACTGATTTGTTGGATAAGGGTTGGAATTGTTCGGCGTATGGGAGCAAGTGGGGCGAAGTGGCGATATGTAGGGAAGGTCGCGTAGGGGTATGCAGCGTTGTGTTCGCTGTAGAACAGTTTGGCGAGGAGGTGTGAGGCGATGTAGTGTGTTTGGCGGTTGGTTGTTGTCGGGCAGGATGGATGTGCTGTCATGATGAGTGACTGGGATAGCAGCACATGGATGGGTGCAAGACAGAATAGTCAGGGAGGTAGTGGAGTCGTGTTGGTGCGGGTGACTGGGCGGGGTTGAGTGTAGAAGGGGGATTGGCTTTGTGAGCTGCTGGGAGGTGCCCTGCCCGGGGCGAGAATTCTGCTGATGTGTTGACAAGGCGGCAGTAGTGTAGGTGTCGTTATCGTATCTGCTCAGTCAAAGATGGTGCGGGGCAGTATATTTGTGTTGGCAGGTTGTCTGCCTCTCATTGGGATTGTGGATGAGCTTAGAATGTGACCAGGTGTCGTGGTTTTGTGTTAGTAGGCCAATATGTTACAGTGACTTGACACGAGATGCATGTTGTCGTTTGCTTGTGCTTCTCGTAAGGCTGTAAGATGGGGAGGAATGAAATTCCTAAAAACAATGTAAACACGCAACGATCGGCACTGGCGTGTGACCATTCGGTGGCAGCCTCAAAACCCGTAAGGTTGCTGCTGAGTTTGCTCCGCTGCTCCGCCAAATATGGGCATTAGCGCTACTATACCAGCGTTGCGGCAGTGTTGCACGGGTGCTGAGGGCAGTTCGCTGAGTTGCCGCACAGTCTCCGGCACTTGACGGCTAAAACGCTCTTCTGAAAACAGCACATCTCAGCCCCCTGAAAGAGTGCTTAGCATGCACACTCAACCTTGCGATGCAAAAAAGACGAGCAATTGACAATGACGTGCATATTTGTTCTTACCGTCTCTATGAGCACCTGCCGCATGGCTAGGTGAGTGTCCGCGTTTGAGCGTTGTCCGTTTTTAAGGTGGCTTCCGTACTTGGCTCTCTGCACTTTCAGGAAGTAGGCTCAAGTTCCACAGGGACGTGTAGCTGTTTCAGCGTGTGATAGCAAACAGATATTCCCAAGAAAAGAATGTCTGCTGAGAACGATGTGTGTTTTTGCATCAATTGTGTATAATGGCGAGCGTCAAATGCATTGGTACTGTACTGTGAATCATGGAATTTTCATGGGGCCAAGCTAAGCACCAAAATACCTGGTGTCAAACCATAGCTTGGCCCCGTCCTTTCGAACTTGCCTTCCGCCTTTGCTCTTGTTACGGCAAGACTTGTAGTTCCGAGAATAATTGACTTTATGATGAAGAGCCAGCCGCTAACCTAGCTCAATTCCTCCCCACGGACCGTTTTCTGGAAAGCACACAATTTCGCTGAGCAGAGGAGATTGCCGGAATGGAATCTGTGCTCGTCAGATCAGGCGTTAGGTGAGTGTGTACTACCTGGCAGTCTATTTCGCTTAGGACAAATGGACGGAAGCGGGCTATCTGATGCGCGCCCAAGAATTCTGTTGCTCGAGTTTGGTAGTTCTACATACAGCAGTGAAAAAGCAAAGTTTCAGCAAGAGGGGTGGGATGCACTATCCCTTTAATCTGTCATGTGACTGCAAAGAGTCGCACATGGGGAAGGATCCGCTGCTGCCCCTAATGCCGAACTTAGAAGGGACAAATACAACATATAGTAACTCCCCACGCAAACTCGAAGCACTGAATCCCATTACACGAAAGAGGGTACTTTTCGGAGATCAACAATAGGGACAAACCTGCCTCCTGCCGTTGCTACTATGCGCTTTCGCAAGGGGCATACGTTAGGGTATCAATGAAGATGGCGGCAGATGCTGCTGAGCTTGTTTATGCACTCGTTCAGCGCGTACGTAAATTTTCCACGTAACAACCGATATTCTGGGCACCTTGAAGACAGCCAAGCGGCAATAGGCCACTTGTGTGATCGCACACTTAACACTTAACTAGCACTTACTTAATAGTAGCGTGAACGCTGTATAAAGTGCGCAATCTAAGCGCAGCAGCGTTTTTAGTAGGCGACACTGGACGGAGACATACATGAGTTCTCTTCACAGGCATTAGGATGACTGCGCTTGCATAGTTGCTACTCTGTGGCGGCTTTAGACGAATTGATGGTCCTCTCGCTTGCCTTTCCTTTGACGACGGATGCTGCGTAGTGACTAGCTCTACCGTTTCTCACAGCCACGACAGAGCGATGTGCCTGAGGAACTGTCATCGGCGCATGCACTCTACAGTCGCTCCTGGCTGAGTGGCCCAGCATGCCTACCGATTGTATGTACTCCAATTGCCGTTCGCCGCGGTGTGACGCTGACGTGCCTACTACAGTTTTTCTTGACATACTCGCACAGATGACGGCTAATCAAAGTCTAGAGCGGCTGAATAAAGCATCAGCAAGGCTTTAAGATCCAAGAGCAAACTGTGCTTACGCCCTAGAAAGTACGAACAGAGGTGATGCATGCGAGAGTCTGATATTCAATATACCTTACTGGGGCCATTGCATAGCACGCTTCTGTGAAGCGCTCGGACGCGTATTCTTATGTGTCGAGACGCCGTTTTAAGGTATAAAATGAACGCCCGCGTGCGTGACACGACAGTTTTGCTTTCATGGAGCCAGTGTCCTCTTTTCTTCCCACAGCCGCTGGAACACACAGCGGTATTGCGAATTAATGAAGGCGTCAATGTGTCTCTTTCCTCGTAGAAAGCTGGATTCAATCTCTGGATGGATCCTCATCATAATGTGCCGTGATGTAATTACTGGAGTATGAGCATCACTTTTCAGGTATTGGGTAGTTGCGATGGATATGATCTGTTTTCAGATACACAAGAATAATTGTTTCTGTGGCACTCGCCGCTCGTCCACTAGCCCACAGAGAAGCAAGATCGCGTACGAAGAAATGCGCAGGATGAGTGAACGCAAAACAGCCTACCACCCTCGCTAATTCGGTTTAATGAAACAAAATGAAACGCGTGACATGCTACAGCAAAACAGTGTGTGTAGGCTACCCGAACGTCTGTAGGCTGTTGTTTTCTCGCACTCAAACTTGCCCACTGCTGATACGCTTGCGTACCGAATAAACCTACATAACCACGACATGTCTTAACACTGGACGAAACGGCGAGCATCCAACAATCGTTCTCGTGCTCGCTCACGAGAGTGACCTGATCGGTACTGTGTTGCATGCATTCGCAACGATGATCAAGGGCCTACATGCAACGCCAAGTTCAAGACAAAATGATGGCTTTATGGATCCCTGGGCTATTCAAAATCTTCACATGTACAGTGTGTCATAGACAAAGCAGATACAAGACACGCGCAGGCATGTGAGCTCATTTCTTACGTCGGGGTAGCTAGTGTGAGAGGGTCCTCCGTAGGGTTGCGCTCTCCACAAGGCTGTGAAGCCAGCACGATACTGCCAGTGGGCTTATACCCCGCTTGTAGCTTCACGAAACGCGGATTTAGTCAATTGTCTCCCTGGTGGATGTTACTGCAAACGCCAAAGCAGCGCCGCTATCATCTTCGTCTTGATAAAACGCTTTTGCTGCTTGATGAGCTGGGTTTTCTTGTTTTTATCCGCCTAGGCCAATTCGTAATGTGCTCGCCCTTCCGTGTGTCAAGTGCTTTAATTTGGTATGCTGCACTTCGCTCACCTGCGAACTGCTGGATTTGTTCTGAGCTATTTTCCGAAGACGGTAGGCTCCTTCGTAGCAGGCAATCGCCGTTGTGGGCTGGCTAGCTGGCTATCTGGCACATACGAACCAAGCTTGTTTTCCAGGTGTGCAGGCAGTCGAGAACGACGTGTGCCTGTGCAAGTACAGCTATCCCTTGTGTCTCCTCGTGAGCAGGAAGGCGCGTGCGGTATCTGCTGTAGGAACAGTGTCTAAGATGTCTCCTTGCGTCTTATGCCAAGTTGTGTTCTGTGTGAAAAGCGCAGCTCCTGAATTACCTGAATCTGTGCCTGAATACAGTCCGTTTCCGCTCGATAATCTCAATAATCGGTGCGAGCTGGGGCGATTGAGTGGACGCGGCGCGGTGTGTCGAGTAGGTGCACATGCAGTCGTATAGGAGGGCTGTAGGCTGTGCTTTTGCGAGAAGGAAGGGACTGGCGCCAGTAGGTAACAGGGAGCATTGACCTTCCTGCGGCATCAGATAAATGACTGTCAAGCATATCCTACCTTGTGGCGTAAAGCGGAATGCCTTGAAGATTCATACTCACACAAAGTGCGAGCACGGCAGCAAGGACTTCATGCTTGGCAGAACTAGGTGCATGTTGATGACTGCAGGAGATAGAGATCCTTGGGGATAAGCATGTACTTAGATCTTCTATCGGCTTTTGTATGGTTTCCCCTACCCAATCCAAGCAGGCCGACTGTTGAATACGCCCGTACGGGAAGATGACTGTGTGAAGAAAAGTCGCTAAGGATGTAGGGTGACCTGAATTTGATATGTGCCACCACAAACCTATATGCCTTTTGATGATTACATCAGAGAGTAGGATGCACGCACGGGATGCGGTCCAGCATCGTGGGCACGATGCAGGGAGCGTAACATTGAGGTGCTGAGAGCCAGATTGTTTTAGCTGAAGAATCACTTCATTCGACGAAGTGGTCGTGGCGCTTAATGATACAAACGCGGCCTGCTGGGTTGTAAGAGGACATTCACGTGCAGCACTGCCAGTCGCAGCCGCGGGTGGGAAGTCCGTCGTTGCATTCTCGGACGTTTGCGGCTTTCATTGTCAAGCCCCAGTGGCGATATGGTTATATGGTTATGGTTCCTCCAAAGTGTAGTTTAACAATTGTGAGCATGGCTGATGCATGAACATCACAAATGGAGGGTAGGTGTGTTATGAAAGATATTCTAGATGTGGTGTTTCCTGGAACACCTGCGTTTTAAGCTTTTGGCGCATGCGCATCAGATCTAGCTATCGGCTTGATGGGGCGCCCATGTTTATTGGCGTATGCACTGTTGCAATTTTGGCAGAACACTGGGGGATGAACTGGACGATGCGTCATCTGTAGGTAAGAGTAGACCCATTTCGCTAAATACCTGCTGATGCTCCGGTCATAGGGAACGGGTTTGGGTTCCAGAAGGTACGAATATGGCCAATACAGGCAAGACGCAGCTAGTCGGCGTCTTCTTCAAGAGCTGTAGGGCTTTTATTGAGCATACTGGCGTGCGGTTTCCGGACATGCATGCTTACTGGGCGTGCTTTTGCCTCACAAAAGGGCATCTCGCATGTAACGAGTAGTTGTTCGTGGCAACGGAACAAAGTGGCTCGTGCGTGACTAGCGAGAAGCCAGCGGAATATTACAATTACGGACGCCTTTGCGTTGCTGCTCATATCCCTGCTCATCTGCGGATTGCCGCCGGACGACATCGCGAATTAGCAAAGCGGCGTCGGGGCATTGTTCGCTCTTGGATAACTGGATAAAGGCCTGTATGACGCCTCATTATACTCAGTGGAGTCTGAACAACTCTTTTGGACAGTGGACACTGGCGATGGCTGTGAAGTGCTACTTGATACTCAAGGTGATATGTGTCGCCGCCCGGCGATCCGCAGATGAGCATGGAAATGAGCAGCAGCACAAAGGCGTCTGCGAAGTACTGCACAGACTGCAGGAGGGGTGAAGCAGGTTGCTATTCCCCCTAGTTCTGCTGAGTGAAACAGAGTAGGGTGTGCAACTCATGCCGGTCCAAGCAGTGCTTGTATGCTGTGCGTGTATGTTCATTTATTTGCGGCTAAAAGAGTTTTGATTATGTGTTACCCCCTACAGGTTTGCACTGTCCGTTCCTAATACTTTTTCATCTTGACAACTCGGAACGGTACTTGTGCTGCTTTTATGCTTTATGGCGCCGGCAACGTAGGCAGTATGTTGCACACGACGCAGCCTTGTTGGTAGTGTGCGGCGACTGTACGCATCCCTGGAAAAGGCGTTTCTCAGGGTTAGCGACTATTTGGGGACTACATGGAACGCCAAGTTCAAGACAAAATGATGGCTTTATGGATCCCTGGGCTATTCAAAATCTTCACATGTACAGTGTGTCATAGACAAAGCAGATACAAGACACGCGCAGGCATGTGAGCTCATTTCTTACGTCGGGGTAGCTAGTGTGAGAGGGTCCTCCGTAGGGTTGCGCTCTCCACAAGGCTGTGAAGCCAGCACGATACTGCCAGTGGGCTTATACCCCGCTTGTAGCTTCACGAAACGCGGATTTAGTCAATTGTCTCCCTGGTGGATGTTACTGCAAACGCCAAAGCAGCGCCGCTATCATCTTCGTCTTGATAAAACGCTTTTGCTGCTTGATGAGCTGGGTTTTCTTGTTTTTATCCGCCTAGGCCAATTCGTAATGTGCTCGCCCTTCCGTGTGTCAAGTGCTTTAATTTGGTATGCTGCACTTCGCTCACCTACGAACTGCTGGATTTGTCCTGAGCTATTTTCTTCCGAAGATGGTAGGCTCCTTCGTAGCAGGCAATCGCCGTTGTGGGCTGGCTAGCTGGCTATCTGGCACATACGAACCAAGCTTGTTTTCCAGGTGTGCAGGCAGTCGAGAACGACGTGTGCCTGTGCAAGTACAGCTATCCCTTGTGTCTCCTCGTGAGCAGGAAGGCGCGTGCGGTATCTGCTGTAGGAACAGTGTCTAAGATGTCTCCTTGCGTCTTATGCCAAGTTGTGTTCTGTGTGAAAAGCGCAGCTCCTGAATTACCTGAATCTGTGCCTGAATACAGTCCGTTTCCGCTCGATAATCTCAATAATCGGTGCGAGCTGGGGCGATTGAGTGGACGCGGCGCGGTGTGTCGAGTAGGTGCACATGCAGTCGTATAGGAGGGCTGTAGGCTGTGCTTTTGCGAGAAGGAAGGGACTGGCGCCAGTAGGTAACAGGGAGCATTGACCTTCCTGCGGCATCAGATAAATGACTGTCAAGCATATCCTACCTTGTGGCGTAAAGCGGAATGCCTTGAAGATTCATACTCACACAAAGTGCGAGCACGGCAGCAAGGACTTCATGCTTGGCAGAACTAGGTGCATGTTGATGACTGCAGGAGATAGAGATCCTTGGGGATAAGCATGTACTTAGATCTTCTATCGGCTTTTGTATGGTTTCCCCTACCCAATCCAAGCAGGCCGACTGTTGAATACGCCCGTACGGGAAGATGACTGTGTGAAGAAAAGTCGCTAAGGATGTAGGGTGACCTGAATTTGATATGTGCCACCACAAACCTATATGCCTTTTGATGATTACATCAGAGAGTAGGATGCACGCACGGGATGCGGTCCAGCATCGTGGGCACGATGCAGGGAGCGTAACATTGAGGTGCTGAGAGCCAGATTGTTTTAGCTGAAGAATCACTCCATTCGACGAAGTGGTCGTGGCGCTTAATGATACAAACGCGGCCTGCTGGGTTGTAAGAGGGCATTCACGTGCAGCACTGCCAGTCGCAGCCGCGGGTGGGAAGTCCGTCGTTGCATTCTCGGACGTTTGCGGCTTTCATTGTCAAGCCCCAGTGGCGATATGGTTATATGGTTATGGTTCCTCCAAAGCGTAGTTTAACAATTGTGAGCATATCTGGTGCATGAATATGACTGAAGCAGTGTAGGTTTCTTCAGTTTGGAGACGTTTGTTTATCTGCGCCAGAGATGCTAAGGACATTATCGGTGATGCAGGATGTACGAAGGTGGCACACGAATACTAGAAAAAGGCATCCTGCTATCTTGCAGTTGACACGTAGACTGTGAATATTTCGTCCGTACATCACGTTGCGAGGGGCTCGCTTGCCTTTTACCGTGCCATACGCATTCCATCTACTCTTCATTCTTGGGAGTCTTGTTTGTCTGGCTTTGGTAGAGGCCGTTCTCTGCAGGATTGGTATATTTTGCGCAAGTAGCCTGATGTTCGAGTGTGTTATGAATGTTTCATGGTTTGGTGTGGAATGATTTTTTCACCGTTTTTTGTGTGGCCCCCTGTACCGGGAGCATCGCATTCTGAGTAGGCAGTTGTGGCCCCTGCTATTAGGAGGACAGCGGGGATCGCAGCACCAGGACACGATGCAATAATCAATTAAGCAATGGCTCGCGGGACTGCCAACCTTCCAACCCACTCACAAACGCGAATATGCTGGCGCGCACCCGCTGACTGCGTAGCTTTAGCCGTTAGGCTGAGTGGTGCCAATTGGTGCCTAGTGAACTAGGAAAGGCAATCCTACTAAGCTTTCCTCTCTCACTAAGCTTTCCTGTCGAGGGTCCCGTTGTGCAAGGTTGTTCCTTTTCCAGCGTTTCGCTCGTGTACGCTAACGAGTCTTGTGCCCGTCCTGCTAAAGCTACCCTGAGGGTTTGAAGAATGTGTCCAATACCAAGATCCTACGAGGAGGCCCACGCTCAACAGCTTATACAGAATAGTCGTTAGGCGCTGGGCCTTATCGTAAAAGCTCATTTCAGCTAAATCAGATCTGCTCCTCTTCTGTAACTCCAAAATTGTATTGTGACTGAGGAAACGAGCGTTCGCACAGTCTGTGTGTTCCCCACTGGCTACCCTACAGCACTACCCAAGCGAGGATGGGTTCCAACGGCTTGCAAGTGTCTAAGAGCATGAGGCATGGTTACTTCTGGCACACCTACAAGGTACTCGCGCACCACAGACTACCTGCCCGCGCATGCATTGCCTTTTGGAGGAATCTGCCAATGTCTACGTACAGCCATCCCATGAAAGGGCTTGTACGACACGCTGCGCAGGTCAGGATGGCGATGCGGTCCCCATACGTTGCATGCACCGCAGTGACGTTTGTATTGAGGAACGAATCCGGAAGGTGCGCGCACACCGATTCCAGAAACCGTGTGCGCATGACGACGGTCGACGCCTTGGCGTTGCCTGGTTGCTACGGATTTCTCACACGTAGATGCGCCGTCGCTACTTTTCCGCGGTCTGTGCCTCTGAAGTTGTAGTCACCGCAGTGCTTGTTAGGCATTCATAAGTGTCGAGGGGCTGCGTGTCTCAGGGTTCCTCAAGGATTCTGTATACTTACTGGTTTTTCAATGGTTTTTCGGATGCTTTCTACTGATCACACCAAACGCGCGAGCAGTGGGTGTTCTATTATTCAATACAGGAAGTATGGCACGTGCTTGATTGCAGCGCAATATGTCACGGCCAGCGCCATTCATGTGTAGAAATGACTGTCTAGAAGGTTCATTTATTTACTGCGTCTTTCTGACCAGTGCTAGCACCCGTAACTGGCTAGCGATGAATCGCCGAAGATCCGTACCAGCCGAATGGTTGCTCGCATTCCAGTGTGCAACAGGGTCCGCGCCTTCAGCGAGCGCATGAACGCCTGCGTGCTGCACAACCGTGTCTTACGCGATTGGATGCCGCAATGCTAAGGTGAATGCTACCGATAAAGTTCAGTGCCATACCCACGGTACCACTTGACAATATCCGGGTGGACGAGCCTTCGTGGATATCCCTGGCTGCTGCGTAGCCTCCCAGTATAGGGTTATTTGGAGAACGTATCCTTCATAACCATCCCAAGGATGCATATGTTTTTTATTGGGGATTGTGTTTGTTTTTGTGCTTATCCTTTTTAGGCTGTGCCCTTGTATTTGTTGGACACTGCTGTTGAGTTGGGGGCCAGCGGCAGCTGCGAGTCATGGGATAGTGCTGACCTATCAGGAGAATGAGAATCCTCTATCTGGCTCTGTTAGTGGAAAGGACATGTGAAATCTTTACTACTTCACAGCATGCGCTGCACAGGGCTGTTTTTTTCAGTGCTTGCAATTCGTATCATGCTGTTCCACACGTAGTAGATATGGCATGGGGCTCGAGAGCTATATTCCGTTCGACGACAAAACAGGAAGTGAGCTAACATAGATGAAAGAAGCAGCTGGCTGCTCGTCGTCACTGCCAGCAAACCCGGGAAGTGGGTCGAGGCAGCTCATGCTGATTCCGGTGTTTGCACGGGATGTCTTCTTCCGCTTGGGTATATGCGTTCAATCAAAGGTGACATGTTTCTTGTTCCTAGTTGATCCTTTGTAGCACGCAAATTGCCTATCTCAATTTTCTTGTGAACAGTGACCGAAGCGCATGTGTAGTAGCGAGTGTTCTACATATTTCCCCTGACTAGCCCGTTGCATTGCCGGCCTGCCATTAGAATTTTTTCCCGGTTGTTCTGCACCATTGCGGAAAACTTTATGCCTGTCCTTCCATATTTGCTTGCCTTTGCATTATAGCGCCCCTAAAATGCGCCGCGTTGGGGAAGATAATACGGTACCCTCCTTAGACCCGTGGGTGAGAACAGGTGGAAATTGCTATAGTTCTTGCCTACCGTCTTCTAAAATTCCATCCTTGTGAGCGCGCGCATTAGTCAAGCTGCATGTGTATTGGTTGGGTGGGCGCGACACGTATTTCCCAAGCATCACCATCAATATGGCTATCTGTAGCATGCAGTAGGCTTCATAGGATTGACAGCAATAGTTACAGACGGCTTTATTTGATGCACACCCTTTGTGTTTCAGCTTACACGTAGTGGCTGCACCTCATTGTCAACTTGCGTTAGAGGGTGCGACGGTGAACATAGCAGGAGCAGGCCACATTCTCCAATTGGAATCGTCTTTCCCATGCACTAACAGCGATCTCTTTTATATTTTCATTTGTCCCTGCCACATGAAGGAACCATGCGGCTAGCTGCGTCTATCAGGTGCCTGGTATTTCCTGGAAAAAATTGTATTGAACTGCCGATGCAGGGTTTATCTACCTCTTTTTCAAGATGATTGAGTATATTGTGGTGCGTGACAGCATGCGGTATAGCTTTTGATGGAGCTTCCCGGTCGCCGACGCAGGGCCACCCGCTCGCTAGCTAGAGACTTCTCACAATCTAGCATTTGACTGCTCTGCCATTTATGTGCTTTGTTTAGGGAATAGCAGGGAGACGCAAGAGCTACTGGCCAAACAGTTTGGCTTCTATGCGATTCGGAACCACAAGGGTGTAGGGCGCCGCTCGCAGGACGTGGGCGATTTTTCTTCCAAGATTGTACGAGGAGGAATGCAGTGCCTACAACTGCAACAGCAATTGTCACACACGCAACGATCATAACTCTAGAATCACCTTGCGGCGGGAGGCGTCAAAGCTCATATGGCTGCGGTTGCGTGTGCACCGCTGCGTCGTCAAACATCGGCATTATGGCAATTTTGAGGGAGTTGCAACAATGTTGCTCGACTGCCACGGAATGTGAGATGCGCCGCCGCATAGCCATAGTCATCGAATAAGGAAGCCGCCCCTCTAAACTTAGCACCTCGCGGCCCCTGTAAGCTGTTCTCTTCTGATCCTGGACATTCGGCATCTCGATGTAAGTAAAAGAGACGACCGAAGCTCAATGGCGTGAATCCGCGTTCATACTGTCTGGGTGAACACCTGCCGCCTGGCTTTCTGAGCGTTCATCGCGGCTCCTTAGCGGGGTTGGTGTAGCCTCGGTATTCGGCGATTACAGACAGTACGCCGCTGGGCCGTTATAGGAAAAAACACCGGCGCTGTAGTCAGAAATGGGCACGCAGGTGCGTGGTAACGAATAGGTATTTTACGGAGAGACTTTGGTGGGGAGATGCTGCGCTGAATGATGCACCCAGCTCATTGAAGGCGTCGTTATCCTTTGAGGAGTATGAGTGAGCAGTTTGAATATTTTATGCAACTTACCTATCATTTTCCGTCCACCTGGTAAACAATAGTTCCCGAAAGCCGGCACTTCTATTGGTTGGATTGGCTGCTCCGTCCCCGAGATGTGTCTCAACCAAATGACGGGCTCCGCGAGGATAAGGTAGGCTTATGTCGCGAAAACATTGATCGCTTTTGCATTCACTCAGGCAGTAAGAGAACTCCGAATTGTAACTTCGATAGTGCGAGCCATACCAAGTGACGAGATGGCACACTCAACGACTTTCCTGTACACTAACTGCGTTTACCTGTGGCTAGATTACGATTACGACACTTCGCGACCGGGCAGCCACAGTCTAAGTGAAAACTAAATATACCCGTGTATTAATTAGCACATGAGACAAGTTTCACCCCATGAAATACTGAGAGCATCGCGCCTCGCGCGCCAGCAATTTCAACCAAAATAGAAAACAGCACTGGAAGCCGACGAATACCTACAAGGGCGAGCGAGATAATGGTGCCAACAGAAGCTTCGGTATATTCTGCCTTTCTCCGTGAATTTATTTGCCACATTCCTCGCTGCCAGTACTGTGGGACGAACCAGCTGGATATGTCATAAGCAGTGCCGGGTGTTGCTGTTGAAGGCCCCCAGTCTTCCAGTCCAATCTAGGCAAAGCCTTTCTCTAGGGGCAGCGTTTCCATGCTTTACATTACTATTTGGTTGTGCTCAGTATATACGATACCCCTATCGGACGAAGTACAACTGGCGCAAGCGCGTGATGGAGCGTTACGGTCAAGCATTGCCAGGTTATTTTAGTGGGTTGACCTATTCCAAAACAAGTTGGCACCCCAGTTAGTACGCTGGCCTGGAGCAATGTACTGATGTCGAAGGCCCTATAATGTTCGGAGTGAAACGATATATCCCATCTGCCCTCAACGACAATGCCACCTGCGCCGTGCAGTGCGCGGTTACTTGCTCGCATCGTGAATCTACAGTGATGTCTGCATCATCCACGCAGCATTTCTTGAAACGCACACTGGTGCATGCGCGATGAACCCACAGTTTTATCCAAAAGAATCTACAAGAACCACCCACGTATTCCGTCTGTACGGAGGGTGGATTGACGCGAGCAACTGGGAAGAAATCATTAGCTCCCACATTCCGTCGATAAAAGCATAGATCAATTTTACTTTGATGTCCATGCGCGCAGTGGAAAGCATTAGCGCTGTGTACAATCGAATGTAAAGCGCATGCAGCAAAATGACAGTCCTGCGAGATTTTACAAGTCGAAACAACGGCGGTTCCAAACTATGATGCTTTGGCTTTTCATAATAAAGCGAGTTAGTCCCCAACATGCTGCTAGAAGCGCGATAATAACGGAAGTAAAATGAAGTGGCATTCCTTTGCTTACATACCAAACAGAATTGAAGTGTTTTGGAATTATCTCGACGGTAATCTATCTTACGCTCGGATTTCAACTACGTGACTTGCAGCCGCCAAATGCAGGTGCCTCTGATTGAACAGAAAGTCCGTTGAGCGAACACTGCCAAATGCAAAGTACAGACAACTAGTCTGCCTGACATACGGCCCGGAACCCGACGTTGGAAAGTCGAACAGGTGCACCAACTGGAGGAAGGTTCATTACACTGCTACGCTGTTTCATGCGCAATAACATACCTAAGTTTGTAATTGAGCTAGACGGGCATGTTTTGCTTCCTGCTGCAGGTGCGGAGCAAAGAGGTGGACTTAACCTAACCAAAATCGCTCTCCGTCTGTTGCGCACGCCGCACACGGCAAAGGATGATACAGTAGCAACCAAAGACTGCATTACCTTGTTGGATATGTTGAGTGGACGACAGGCACCAGCGGGAAGCAAAGGCTAATTTCAGCGTTATGCCAAATATTGGTTGTGCCTGAGTGTCATTACGGAGGTGTTTAATTGGTCCAAGCCAGCTGGCAGTGGCTCCAGAGGACGTATTGATCAGCCTCGACAATGCATTTTAAAGTGCAATGTAACGGGATTATTACGCCCAGGGCTTAACTTAGCAAAACCAAATAAACACGTTCGTGAATCCCATCCATATATATCGACAAAGCATGCATGACTTTACAATTCGCAGGAAGTCAGAACGCTCGCAGCAAATGGCTTACCGATACTATTTATCTACGATGTGCTCATTCCGTTTTAAGTGGTTGATGGGAAGCAACGCATTTGGGCTGTTGCCCAATTATCCGTGGCTGGCAAGCTTCGTGAAGGTTTGACAAAGACCAAAGGAAGTAGGGGAGGTTCCGAGCCTGTGCGCTCGAGGGTCCTCGAGTCTAAGACCCTCGAGCACACGAACAGGGTGCCTTCATCCCACAGACAATCGAACGCAGCACGCATCCTGTTCGGTGCGTTTGGCGGTCTTTGGGACTGGCCAGAATGGCATGCATGAATATCTTATGGCGACCGTTACTACCCCATACTTGGAAAAGGCGAAATGGGATAAGGCTTTCCAGGAACATACAACAGGGTGATATTCGTGGGTCCACTCATTCAATAAAACCTCTTCAATGGCAGCAGAGGCTACGACGTTGCCTGTTGCCATCCACATATACTGGATTATGGATAGGTTCGTTGTGTGTTTGTAATGTGGCTTCTTTTCATCCGGGCTTGTCGGGCAGCAGTTACTTTATCTCTCGAGTGCGTACGGCTTCTTCTGCATCTTTGTCAAACATGCAGAAGACGTTTTAAATCATTAGCATGGGTGTGTGGCCTCACATGCGTGCCCTGGTGAACGGAGTTAAGGCTTGTAATGCTCCAAACTCTCACCCAGTGTGCACGCTTCCTCACGTTTCCCATGTATATATTGAGCTTTGTCTCTGCCGCAGGTTTCCAAGCTGCTTTGTACAAAAGCGGTGATTGTGGCGATGCAGAAAGTAAGTTAACGGCACGTGCTGCGGTATCAAAGTGTATGTGACTCCCTGTTTTCCCAATCTAAACTGTACCTGTACTGCAAGACTCCGTATTGCACATTTGGCTGAGCATTGAGTTGGCCTGTGGGTTCCTCATTGAACATGTTAGATGCCTGACAAAGTCACTCGTGAGCCGTCGTTCTTACCGAATGGACACTAGGAGCAGGCATCAAGTCAGGAGCTTCAGCAATCATATTCATTGAGCCTTAGGTATCTATAAAGTGTCATACTACAAGCTATTGCAGTGCATTCGACGTAGAAGCTGCAATCTATTTTAGCTGTAAACAACAGGTCTGCATAGGGCCCAATGCTGCACATTTTCACACACTGATCCACTGCCAGGTCGGTATTCCCGCTATCCAATATCCCCGCGCACGATAGCCTTGCTGAATTTGCAGTCTGTACGGTTCAAATGGAACATGTGTAATTCTGGAGGTTGCGTTGCTTTGAGGCGCATTAGTGCAACTATTTATGTACTGACTTTGCGAACAACGCTAGTGCTTGTGAGGCATCTCGCAATGTTGTCTTAATCACCCAACCAAGCTGTTGCGAAGTACGTGTACTGACCAAACTAACCGTTTCTATGGCCTTCCCGAGTCAGGCATGTGGCATGGCGTCAGCTCATATAGTACAAAAATAGCAGCTCTGGAGTTTTTATATTGTGACACAGCTGCACTCACATTCAAGTGCAGGTGCACCTTGCCAGCTGAGATTCACAGTTCCCTCACCTGAGGTGTAATGATAGTAACTCTGCAGGCCTAATATTGAGATTTGCCATCCGTTCACCTATGACAGAGGATGCAAACGTGACGCAGCTTGCTGGTTACAGAAATGTCCTTCGCAGAATCTTGCAGAGTCTGCTTGGTCAATGAACACCAATCAGGCCATCCGCACGTTTTGGCTCTGGTTTCGGCAGGAAGTGAGTTGTAGATAATGCAAATCTTATATCACTTCTCACTCGCAATTACACAGACATCAAGCTGCTTACACGGCATCCATACCCACTGCTGGTGTAGGCACAAAGGGAGACGCAATATTTCCCCAAAACGGCATTTATATGAGCCATCGTTCAGCATTCTGCTAAAGCCGGAGAACTCGCTTTTCGATGAATTTCATATAATTTCCGCGCTTTGAAGGTGCGCCAATAATAAAATCGTGGAATATTTGGCTTGCTTCTTTGATTACTATCCGTGCACGCCGAGGCTGTTAAAGCTTCCGTGTGGGCTTCTCAAGGCACGCCAACTCGTGCCAAACAGCCAACAGGGTTTGCGGGACACACGGCAAAGTGAGTTCCTTTTTTATCTTCTGAAATACCTAAAACGGCGTGTAAAACCCATCACCGTGGCGTTATTTCTTGAATTGTAAGCCTTGCGTACCTTCTAGTCTGCACCAGATGGCCTTTTCCACTAAATTAACGCCGCTTAGAACATTTTCATCAGGAGGTAGGTTTGCAACTATTTGGCATAATTGGGGCATTGGCATTGTCAGTTGCCAGTGTCCGGTATACGTGCCTGTATGCACAAGCTGCAGTATTGCTTGAAACCAGTGCGATGCAGCCGGTTCATTGGTGCTAGCATTAGTTTTATTGGTGAAGGAAAACAGACTTTGGACAGGCTCACCATTGGGTGTGCCACGTCTACGGACAGCCATGCAGCAAAGCAAATACCAGCGGTCTTCCACGTAGAAGTTCCCAAGCATGAGGTTACGTCAACACATTGTGGCACGCACTGCTGATTTCTAGCAGCTTCACTAACTTCTCCATTAGATGGTGTAACCAAATGTTCCCTCGTGCTCAACTTGTGTTTCATCAATATCTCGTGCGGCGTCCTCCATTTGAGAGTGCCCAAGCACGATCGATGCCGCTAGCCGCATTGCTACCAGGTCATGGTCACTCGAAGGGTCAGCAGGGTTTGGAGGTGTTGGATATATGCAGCAGTTCCTGCGGAACATAAACGTTCCCGCTTAAGTAGCGAGGCTCACAAACCTGGCTCGCGGCAGTTTCTGTATGACGAACTAGGCTGCGGCTGCTTCTATTTCGTTGGAAGAAGGCCACGTTCTTGTACGCCTACAGGAGGTATGTTGCAATCTGGTGACATTCTGCAAGAAACCAAACCTGTAGTCGTTCAGGGCGCGTTAATCGCTCTCGAATACCACAAACGCTGATCGCGGGCGGGCCTCCGAAACACTGCATTCGGGGAGCCTCCTTTAGTTTTGAATGCTTTGTATGCAGCGACACCATATGCCATGCATGAATCTACTCTAACAACATTTTGCAGATGCAAATTATTGTGGTAAGGAGCCAGCGGGCAAGCCTGTAGCCAGGAAAGAGCAAAAAAAATAGAATATATAGATTCACCCTCGGTTATTCTGTACGGTTCCCGTTCTGCTCAGATTGCCCCCTGCATTCTGGTCGCTATGAACGTCAGGCCGCGTAAAATAATGAACGGAGGACAGAAGGCGGCGCGGTAGCCGGATGCACGTCCTCAAATGTGTTACATTGGTTACTAAGTTATTCAAGCATGTATATCATAAGCTGTCATCGCTCGTGGATTTTACTTTAAAACTAAGGTGTTCAACACTGATTCACCCCTGTAGACAGGATGCAAAGCACATTGACACGAACGCCTTTGGGCAATGCGCTGCGAAATGCTTCACTAGTTCAGTATCTGATTGGAAACTGTTGGGGCACCCAAGTCGTTGCTCGTGAGGAAGGGGAGCGAGTACAAGCGCATTATATCTCCACACCTGATATTACGGCTAACATAGACAGACTAGATCACAATCACTTTGTGTTCTCCAACAGCTGGTGCGCTGCACATGGTTCTGCTTCCCGATTGCCGTACATCAAGGTCGCTCTGGCGAGACATCTGCGCAGCCTGTCTCTGTTTGAGTGTAATTTATTGTTTAAGGCAGCTATACAACCTTATATGGTAACTTTGCACGGTCTCAAAGATTTGTTAGCAGTCAATTCGAGTCTTGACAGCTGTTTCCTATGCGGGATTCACGCTGGCAGTCGTCTGTCGTTAAATTCATCTTTCGGAGGCCAAAATATGGGGCTGCTCTGAAGCATCCTTTTTGTGTCATTAAGTCTATAGACAAACAGGCATGGGTGCAAACTTTCACATCATAGCTCAGGAGCAAATGCGATTTCCCTTTGCACTGTTTGCAAGACAAAAGTCTGCAAATTGCTGGTCAGTAATATCATGACCCCTGGTTGTAGGAACAGACAGGTTTGGGATTCCGGTGCTTTTTATGCTAACCTGGTTTCATTTAGGCATACCTGCTGCATTAGCAAGGCTGTTGCGTAATGTATGGAAATCTCAACTAAGGTGCTAGTGCTACTGTTATACATAAGGGTACAAGTAGTGTAGGTTTCCGTGTCTAAGCAGTAATGCAGGCAGTGAGGTGTTTGCAGACTGAGCTGAATACTCGCGCAAATCTGCATTATGTTTTGGCATCTCAGCGGGGTCTCTTTGTCAGAAATGATGAGCACCGGAGGAATTGTCAGGCTGCCAGCTCGCAGCTAGAGCATGAAACATTGTTGCGGGGCACGGGGCGATTCATGGTACGTCGGTATACGGCCGACGGCATCCAGACAAATCAGCTCTGAATGCCGCTGGAAGCCCATCGTTCGTTTCCAACAGTTGATATGTCACTCAACCTCTTAGTGTTCCTGAATGTTCAGCTGTCCATACATTATTAAGCTGCGCAGAGTAGCCCTCAAAACATTCAGTCAATGCCTTGTGGTTCAACTCGATGCGGCCGCTGCAGCGTTGAAGCGCCTGTGTATTTGGCGAGGCACTCCGTTTGGTGTATAAGCATTGCAATACGACAAACGCGACTGCAAGCAAAGCGGAACTTCAATTGTCAGGCCACCTCAATAGACACATCAAATTGGCTTTTTAAAAGGGATGTGCAAACGCACGAGGCCGGGCACATATCTGCATCTTCAATGATCGCGGTGCTTCAACTCATCGGTTTGATCAGCCCCGTTTGTCGATTTTGAACGCCAAGTTATTATCAGCGAGTGTGCTTTGGATCACTTAATTGGGTTAATCTAGTTGTTGCAGCCTGTTTTGCTGCCCTGATGGGATTCACGCGAGCTGCGTGCTGTATATTTAGCGATATCTCAGTTCGCGGATGATGCAGCAGAGAAGCAGTGCACTTAAAGAGGAATCCGGTGCACTTCCCTGGTGCAGCAACGGGCCTGCCGCCTAGGAGTCTATTGGTGGGCCTACGTTTCGGAGGCGCACCTTCACATGCTGTGGTTCAATCACTCTAAACAATTCCAGTGCTCCAAAATAAGCCCTTTGGTCTCCCCCAGAGTACTTGCAAATGTTACAGGAAACCCTGCTAAAGAGAGTGGGCCACTGCTGTCTTGAAATGTAATATATATTAATAACCATGTAATATATATTAATGGGTCATGGGTTTACACCCTCTCAGCCGACCAGCATACTACTCACAGCAAGCAGAGAGTGCACTGGTAGAGTACAGGGCATTGTAGCATTCCAGCAGTAGTCGGTGCTGAAACAGCGACAGGGCTTATACTACGTTGCTGCTCTCCGATGAACTCCAATTAGAAGTGAGATACCTAGGGACAGTTCCTGGTTTGCTTGTAAGATGCGTGCGGATCCCCGATCCGATGTAGTTGGCAGCCAACACAACCACGTGAATTCGCGACCTGCTGGCTTGCACAGTTTGCTCAGTCGGTTGACAGGCGCTACGACTGGCCACATAAATCATGGCTTTCTTCAAAACTCTACTGAAGCTAATGCGCCGCTGCATGTAGCTAAGGGAGATGGGGATGAAATTAGGTGGGTCTGTTTTAGTGACCAGCAGTTGTCGTATGGAGTGGTGTATGCTTCAAACGCCGATTCAGGCTCTAGCCGTCCATCTGCACGAGACTCGCACTTTGCGCCCACGGGTTGTTGGTGAGGTTAGGTATTCAATATGAAACCCCCAAATACAAAACGAAATGCCTACTTTAAGGGCAATCGGTTTTCCAAATAGTCAACACGATGTGGGTATGGAAGCTCTGCCACTCACGCATGCCATGGACTGAGTTGCAGCTCGTAGGCGACAACCCTGGGGGCACCATATTGCTGAGCTGCTCGCCCTGGAACCAGTTTGGCCTCCTACACGTGCAAATGGACACTATCACAGAAGGTGTTTCCGTCGAATGTACAATGATTACCATGAGGCAAGCACTGATTCCTCAAATACCTTTTGTTTTGAGCAGATTTTGTGGACGGGGAGGGTAAAGGGGTGGGGGAGCGAAGCAGGCCTTGGCCGTGTTTCGTGTGTCTGTTTCCAGCGGTCTTGAATATTTCACCTAACACACGTTCCCGCCACCATATTGGGGGGGGAGAGTTGCGCAGACTATAGACGCACTACAGCACAGATTATCCCATGTGATAATGCCAAATGTGGAAAAGAGCCTTATGAGTAAACTACGGACTCTGTTGCCTGCGATGCGAACCTGGAGAACTGTTGTGTCTCTTAAATCTGGAGCACGCAATGCACAAAAGTTGGTGTGTAATTTGACGTCGATTCCCAAATTGTCGCAGTCAAAACATGCTGCGCTGCAGCCAGGAGCTCTTGGAGCGATATCATATTGCATTCCCGCTGCCCCAAATGATTGTATAATTCATTGGACTGAGGCTGCAGAGAGAAGAGAGTCAAAGCTGGATTAATGCCCCTATGCGGGTTCCAATTTGCAAGTAGTGGGCTTTAGAACATATTCAGCTGCACTGATTAATCTGAAACATATATATGGAGTATGCTGGTCTTTCTCAAAACGAGCTACCTGCACTGTGGCAGCCTATGATCTCGGATAGCCAGTGCGTGCTTGTCGACATTAACTGATGAATACTTCTGCATGTCAAAGACAAGAACTGCAGCGGCCTCTGCCCGCTCCCAAAGCTTTGTTTGCTAGCCCGCAAGCTAGCGCATTTTAGCTCGGAATATCATATTAATTCCGCGTGCTACACTAGCAAGGAAAGCCAGCTAGGATGATCCCAAGTGAACGCCTCGATTGGCAGGTTTCTGATATTTTATGTTTCGTGCAGGCGTGAAGGACTAACTTGAAATGCTTCATGTAACTAAACTAGTTTCCACTGACGTCCGGAACGAAAAAAATGCAGTGCGACAGCGTGGCTGTACTTAGCAACAGCATTAAAAGCCTAGGGTATGCTCCGTCATAGGCGGCACCCAAGAGGGATACCATTATTGGCAATAGCTCATATGACGGAACATGCGTTGGGCTTTTAATGCTGTTCGTGGGCACAGCCGCGCTGATATATGAGGGTGAGCAAGGCTATGTGGCAACGGTGAAGCACATTGCAGTCTTTTCAAATGACGTGCCAGCTGTTTGCTTGAGAACATCTTTTGTTTTGAAAACGAAAGCACAGGATGCATAAGCACAGTCTGCGAACGCCGGCCAATAGAGCCTGCCTTCAGCATACATCTCGACCCCTGGCATAGACTGTGCGTCTGCGCTGAGGGTTTCATGGATGTATCCATTGATGTGTGGTGTTCTCCAAGGTACCTCAGATGCTTGCAGTACTTGGAAATTGACCTTATTGACAGCTTGGTTCTACAGGGCGTTGCATATGATTGGGAGCCATGGAGTCGGTCATTTTTCTGCGTTCGGCTCTTGTTAGCCTGCTTCAAACTCTTGGCATGGTGGTCACGAAATGTAAACTGCATGCGATTGGCTTATATTCAAGATTTGGTTCTCCAGCCGCCTAATGCTTAGTTGCACAGATCACAGGAGCGATGCCATAAAGCAGGCTTTCATGCGTAAAAGCGTGCGAGCCAGAATTCGGGAGAAGTGCATCTGTCCCCTCAACACACAAATCGCCTACTAACAGAACCACTGAAGACATTGTTTCATCCCTGCTTCGGCAGCAAGCTGTTCCACCAGTTGGTGAGTGTCAGACACGATACTTTCCCTTGATCGATGACAAGGGGGCCGGCGAGTAGGATGCCCACCTACCTAAATTCTCTTCCGTTTAATAAGAAGGTGAAACTAGACGCATACCTGCTGAGTATGGGAACAGCGGGGCAGGCGCTAAAAGGGACGTAGCTTTTTGAGCTCTGAGCTCATTCGTAGTCGGGGACCCTGGTCTGTGGACGGCACTGGAAGGGTGCATCTCAGTATTAACAGGCAACTTAAACCAAGCATGTCTAGATGAATAATGGTGTATTGGACTCATTAGCGACACGGTGGAGGCATCGGTGAAGGTAGACGCACAGCTCCAATCAGAGTTCTGCATGATTAACCAGCACTAGAAGCTATCCGTCTCACTATTCCAAGTTTTGTTTGAACCATCAGTCTGTTTGGTGAGTGCTGTGCCCACCATATAGGTTGTACCCTCGGCTGCCCTTGGCATGATGGAGCAGACAGTAGGCTGCCTGCTTTGGAGTGAACAGGATACACACTCTTCTGTTGTTTTCTCTTAGAGCGTGCAATTTTCACGCTCTATTGGGCCTTTCGTAGATTGCGGATTGGGTGGCTCATGTTCCAATTTATAGAATGACCAAAACCTATAAAAAGAACCGATTGCCAGGCAGTTGATGAAAAGGCTGAGGTCGGTATGGGAATTATCCCTCCGCAGGAAGCCTCATGGGACTGCCTCAACCTTCGTTAGCAACTCCGTCTGAACGGCGGGAAGCTCGGAATTTCCTCAACAAGCATTAGGAAGCGCTGGTGCAATCCGCAAGCATGTGCAATCCTTCCATTTGCATCATAGCCTCCCTCTGCGCACCTGGACGTGGTCTGTCTTGATATTATAGCCAGTGTGTACAATGTATCCAGGTTCATCCCACTATAGTCGCGCACGACTGAAGGAAACACACGCCACGCTTGTCAATCTATGGGCACACTGTCACCGGGTTAAATAGCCGGCATCCAACCAGAAATTCCTGAGGGCCATCTAGAACAGCATCATGTGCCTGGTCACCAACGCCTGTTGTATCGCTACACGAAACAACGCTCCTGGCTATCAGCCACGTGATCTGCAATACAGTTCAATATTCAGAGGACAGCAAATCGCAAATGGAACGTGACGCACGATTTTGGATCGCCCACATAGTCATCATCCGTGCAGAAGTATAAGACCACTATTTGAGCTGGAGTCGAATGTTCGTCTGTCTGTGCGGTACTCACTTTAGGAAGTGCGGGACTGCGATGTTAGGAGGGGGAATTTGTAACTAATATTCAACCAGCTATTTGCTTTTGGCGGCTTCCTCGTTTGGATGGTCTTCACCTGTCGCGAGTAGAGCACTTCATGCTTTCCAGGAGAAGCCGCCTATGACTGTGGGAAGGTGGAAGTGCTTCTACATCGGTTTATTTGCGAGGAGACTCTACAAGGAATTCGGCGCCCCTGCATGTTCACGGTTGATGTTGTTGTACAACTCAGGAGGTGGTTCTACAGGACAGGACTACTCGTGTTTCGACCAGCGTGGGAAGCCCCTGGTAGCAGGATCATGCCCAACCTATTCGGATAAGCCCTGGCTTTGCTCCACTGCGTATGAATCTGTAGGTGTTTAACAACGCACGGGTTGTTTCCCTTTTACACAGTGCCACTCATATGCCCACGAAAAACCTACATGTTTACCTGTTGTCCACGCGCTGTTGCTCCTACTCGGCGCTGTTCCCCCATATGCGTGATAGAGATTCCAGTTGAGCAGCCTGGTTACACTAGAGCATGCTCAGTTGGCGCTCACGTTTCTGGTAATGAGCGTAAGGGCCACTCGGGTGTGGTCAACTTCGGGGTGCATACACCGGGTATTTCGCTTGACTAAGAACAAAACGTGGCGAAGCATGTGTGTTCCTCAGGATACGTTGCGGGTATCTTGGGTTCAATATAGCTAGTGCGCTATTCGAAGATTTTTTCAGAGGAAATCAGCAGTCTGCGGAAGGGGCGCTTAACAGAGAAGAGCCAAGCGCTGAAGTGGAGTGACATGGAGCACTGGGGGACCATGCGATGGTACAACAGCAACGAAAATGATGCGGTACTTCGAACCTTGGTTTCTGTCGCTGATGAGTGTATGGACCTTCTACAGCTAGTGTTGGCGGCTGAGAGTAAGTGCCGCTCACACAAATATAAGTTCCCAAATATTTAACAGCAATACCAGGCTGCATGCAGCTCGGCAGAAGCTCAGCAGCTGAAGCCCGTTAACATCTAAGAAAGTAAAGTGCATGAAACGAAAGTTCCGTTGACACCTAAGAACGTAAACTACATAAAATGAGCACTCCCTAGAAAGTGCGATGTTTACGATGCTAAAGCTTAGTTGTGCAGATTTGCCGTTTGAATATCAGCGTGTGGTAGCTGTTGTTTAACGAGGAGTCGTCGGCGAAAGACGGCTAGAATTCGTCTCTAAAGGTAGGTGCTGTCCGTATTCTTAACGGTTTTGGGAACCCGCCTGCTGGAATCGTGGCCTGCGGAGCAGCCCACATACGGCTAGTTCAAAACTGAACTAGGGGTCGCCTAATACTCGTCAACGCGCTGGCCACGTGAAATCCGCACGACACAAACAAGCTTGGTTTGTGTTGCCTTCTTAGCAGCATTGTATGTAGCACGCTCCGGATGGGTTAAATATTGTTTGTAGTCGCGCAGATAGATTCCTTGATTTACGATAGGCAGTGTGTCACACAGGTTGGGGCCTTCAAGAAGGCGCTATGATTCACTACCCGCCCGTTGATTCCTCTTCACGGAACCAAAATCCTATAGTAGGATGGATGTTGCATTACGGTTGACGGTATGCCATTCTGCGTTCGGATCCAGGAATCAAAGGTGGAACCTTGGACGACAGAAGATATGAACCTTTGCGCTGATACCTAGTTGTTCTAGATTGATTATGCAGGAGATTGTGTTCGTGCGCTCCTTAGTTCCGGATGATCTTATTTTAACTTTGATTTAACGTGACAAGAAATGCCTGTGCACGCCGCGAGACAGGCTGAATCTACCTATACGGAGAAGCAATTCAACATGAAGCAAACAATGCCATGCGTGCGTATCAGTATGTGCGTTGACAGACACATTATCATGGCACAACATGCTGAGTGCCTGCCTGCATATTCACAGCATCAGGTACCAATACCCATGCTACTCCATACTTTGTCAGAATTGTGGTTAGTACTGGCAATCCGCGCTGGGTACTAATAAGGCACCGGACAAAGCAAGATTCAAGCAGGAAATGTTGAGCGTTGTATGGTGCCAACACAGGTTCATACAACGACAGGCGATCTTCAATAATACCATGCGGGTTGCAAAGTAAAATTCGCTTTCTCACGCGACGCCCTCGCCACACAAGCAAACAGGCTTTGATTTTAGAAAATCGGTCGCATGCCAGATATTGACTGAGGTCCGTGAAACAAATGCGTGTGTGGTCCATTTGCATTTTCAAACTTAAATTATCTCCCACGAAATAAAGCACCAGCTAGCTGGTCGCCCACTACCCATGTCCCCATATGCAGTCAGGCTTGCCCTCCAAGTATTGAGGTTGCGTCAAAGTCTCAGACGTGGGATTTGACATTGTGACTCGCAATGTACTTGATCTCTAGGTAGTGGGTTGCGAATCGCAAACTTTGCCTACGGGAATGCAGCGAAAAGGGGCCGCTCTTGGGCTCTCCCATCACATTTGCCATCCAGAACCCTTGCCGCTTGGAAGCCACACGGCATGAAAAGATCACTGTACAGCCAAATGGAGTCAAAAACTAACGTAATGGCAGTTTGTAAAATACGTAGGATAAACTGCGCTGGGCCGCATGCGACTCAGTGTGTATAACTATTCAGGCGGGCACATGCGAGCGTTTCATGGGAGTTTTGTATATAGGAGAACACTGTCGACTAAAGGGGCATCTGTAGCGGGATGTGTACGTTGATATTCAGCTCGATGTGCTGTGCTAGTCTTCGTATAATGCCCGTTTCCTGGTTCGACCAGATTGCTTTATATACGACGGATGTTAACGTTTGCAACGGGTTGGGAAGCCACCAGTACTTCGGTGCTACTAGCGGCCGGACAGCTCTTTGCTTCCACCTCGTTGGCTGGGAGCGTGTGGGAAACCGATTCTCATGAGAAGATCGCCTTAGAACGGGGGGCGTATTTCGTAACCTTGCATACATTGTGTTGAATGTCTCGTTATAGGAAGTGTGTATCCACCTGGATCGGCAATCAGAAGCGAATCGATTTAGCACCGGCCATGGATGTACCAAAACTATCCTGGTGGGGCAAGGGACCTCCAGCAGCTTGGATATGCTTATGGGTGGAGGTGCTTGTTCAGCTTAAACGGCAGTTGTATCATGACACTTCACCTGTTTTCGAGTTGCCTGTAAGATTAAGCATCCTTTACGCGTGCCCTTAGAATGCGGGGCTTTTTTGATAGCTTTCAAGTCTATGGGGTACCCTGTAGGCAACGGTTCATGCTTAAGAATTCATTTTCCCATATTGTAGAGGCAAGCATGTAGCTGAGTTTGCTTTCGCTGTACACCATCACTCACAGGCGTGCCGACGAAGATTGTTCCCTCGGAGTGCATTCATAGTGTCAGTTGATAGGCCATAGTATCCATTAGGACATCTAAACTTTCCGACCAGGGCGTGAGCGTTTTTGCACAGATACTGTTGCTGGCGGTTTAAACACGTGTACACACAGCAGACTTTGTCAATGCCTAGACCCCCAGATGCTCCCTCAAAGTGTTGAAAGACGCCGTACAAGACGTTAGCTTTCAAGCATAAGGAATTTGGCATTACGCAACAAAACATTTGACAGACGGGGACCGAGCGTGTTGGCGTGCAACACGTAAAGGCTAGACCAGCGGTAAAGCGTGTTCCATGCATCCTTTGTTAGCTGTAGACATTCCCACAATAGCTTACCTAATGCACTCATGTTTTTGATTCAGCAGGGGAAGTCCTTTCAGTCGTTGTGCAGTCTACTGTATTATCGTGCAGTGTGTCCAGCACAACAATCGCCCAAAACTCTCGTAATGAAGACCAATGCGCAATCTGACAAAATTATGCTTTGCAAATTAACATTTGTGTAGGTCTAGTGCTCTGTTGATGCCGACGTGCGATTAGCCGTGTAATGCTTGCAGCACCATTCTGATGAAGAGATATCCACGATAGGAAATTGCAGCCTCCTGATATAGATTGTAGGTTTTTCGAACGACGGCGCATTCGGTTTTGGACCCAAGCTTCAGCTGCAGTTCCACCACGGTATTGTTGTAATTGACCTTGAATTTTTCCCGCCTAGAAAAATGTATCTCTATTGGAGTAGTACCATTCTAGAACCAAACCACCCGCCGTCGTCCAACGGGTTCTACAGGGACATATTTGCTGATAGCGGCAGGTCACCCAATATGCAAACAAGTCCTTTGGCGTTCACATGCGAGGCTGCATTTGGCTGTGTCTTCAGCACCCTGTAGCCCCCGCACCCAAGACGCATTGCATTATGCGCATTCAGTTGGTAGCTGTCTGTTTCACTTTCGTAGCCATTGATGCATACATCCAGAGTTTCCCCTCGATCTGTGTTGGCCATCTGCTACAAGCTCGTGCGATGTTACCTGCTTGCGAGCAAACGTGCAAGACTAGCCATTGCTTGCCCGAGTGCATGCTTCAGAGAAATTCAGCCAAGACGTTTGGTGCATGAAGCGTTGAATACTCCATTGATTCACGCAATCTGGCTACCCGCACAGCGGCACAGCGGCCGCGGCTTGTTCGTCCAAAATGGAATACCAAAGTGCGTCAGTTCACCCGCGGGCAACAGGACGTGCGACTTGTGGTGCAACTCACGTAGTCAATTCCCCGCCATTTGGCCATGCGTACACCATCGACGAATGAAAAGTAGCCTTTCAGGATCAACTCGCGCAGCTTAGGGAGAAGCCCACAAAAGGAAGGAAAGGCAATTTTGTGGATTACGTGAGACGCAATCTGTGCAGATTCGACGCAGTCAGATGTGGACACAGTGCCAATAAAACATTCACAAATACTTCAGTTTCCATCCAAGAGATGTGCTAGGGCCAGAACTACCGGTGCAGGCACTTTGTTGCATGAGTTGTCACAACTTCAGCTCATCTTGAATCCCGATAGCCTCCCTGAGTAGCGCTCTGTGGGTGCTGGTCATGGATGCAACGACGACATAGCCCAGAGGTCTCTACAGGAACGCTGACCGCCTCCTCTGCAGCATGCGTAGGCATTCAAATGAATCGCGAATGCCCTTGTTGTATTGTCTTTGGCCGAAGTGAATAAAGTGAGGTGGACGGGTATTACCAATTGAATTACCCTTAGAAGGCTGGTGCTTTGGATCTACCTTGACCTCTGGCGTTTACGCCATTCTGCAGATATTACGAAAAGGAGATTTCTCCGTTCCACGTGATTGCAAAAGGCCGTATGTGTGGTCGGTTTCGGCAGGCCAGATCGTCTTCAGAAATGCCACCATTATACGCAAACAGGATATTTTGGGCCTGTAGCATGAAATATTAGACGAATCGAACACATATCTGTGCGACGGGACAACGTTGTTCATGAAGTCCCTTTCCCTCAATATTGGCATCTCGCTGTTGCATTGCTAAGGGCGTTGCAGCTTCTCACATACTGCATGAAGAATGCGTAAGCTAACGAAGGTTACTATCGGGGTTGTGGATACATCTGTAGATGGTGTGTTACTCCCGGGAGAGTTTTTGGAGAGACGGGTGGTGCCCGCTAGATATCAGCTGGGAACACGTGTGAGTTGACACCAGATCCAGTGTTTTAATGGCGCCTTATGCCCTACAAAGGATCAGATTTGGTCTAAATATTTCCACATTCGCATGGCAAGCTTTCCGCGTCCCATCTCGGTCGACGCAGAAGAGTGTGCTGCTTGATTAACAGAAGTTGCTCCAGTCCGCGATACAAGATCGCACGCAGTACGATTACGCAAGCTGCCCAGGCTTAGCTTTGCGCTTGCAACTGTGATGACGGCAATAAAGGCAATGGAAAACACATAATAGCAACGGGTTGTGCGCAGCGCCGCATGCCAGACCAGATCAGGAAAGCCTGGCGTGGTTGCAATCCCTCGACGTTCCTTCTTGTTTGCGATTCGGATTGAGATGGTGCAGCAGCTATCTGCTGCAAGTAGCGCAGGTGACAGACGGAAAAGGCCATGTCAGAAGGGCCAGTGAATTAGGGTATGCAAGGAATTCTAGACGCCAGCAGAGTAACCCGTTTTTTCAATGGCTCTTCCTCTGTGAAGTGCACGGGCAAGATCGATGCGCGTAGGTGTGAGTTTCCAGGTGGATGAGCAGTGAATTTGGTTGTCAGTGACGGTGGTGGTTGGCATTGTTGCACCCCGGCCGGCCTGCCCATCACCGCAACAATCGATGAGAACAGAACAGTTCCACTACGCCCAGTGGCGTTCGTTGCAATTGGTTCGAGGGCCATACAGTGGCATCCTGCAGACATGGTTCTGGAATGCCCGGCCAGCAGACGTCATGCAGGCCCCACAGTGGAGCCTCTTCTTAGTCAATCGGTGCACGACAGGGTGGACGCCTTTGTGCATGGTTTCGAGGGAACAGGCTGAGCGGAATATCTCAAAGTAGTATGAAGACGCAAGAAGCAACAAACTGGAGCCCACCATGCCAGTCGCCCGGAGCCTGATCCAGTTCATACTCGTGCGTCATTGTGTAAGGTGCAAGGGCTGCGGCTGGAGGAGACGCGAGCTCTGGAGCGTGGCAGAATGCACTGACGACAATCCTATGCCCGCAATGCGACGCTTTGCCCCACTTAGGGAGCGATGCCCCACCGTGCCGCATCGTGGGGGTAGCTGCGTGCCATGACACATGTTGATTGGATGTTTCAACGGATTATATTAACGATTTAGTCACCCAATGGAGTGTATAAGCAAGCCTTCTCAAATGTATGCCGAAATTGTAGCAACCCGTTCTGCGTAAGTGCAGACAGCCATGTGCAAGGTACCTCCACTAGGAGAGAGCGTTTCGATATGCAGGAAATGTGAGGATGCAGACGCTGTGCTTTATTGTGAGACAGACGAACAGATAAGGCGAATTAAGCCACGCCTTGCACGTGATATGATAGTCTTCGAAGCCTATCCCGCATTGGGACTGCAAGTGGGCTGCCAAACATGTGGAAGGCGGACAATCTACCACCAGCGCGGCATTATGCTCGCAGAAAAGGGCATGTGTTCTTCGGGAAAGGAATACTTGCCGGTGTAAACGGTGAAAAACGCACAATAAAGAAGAATGTATGCCTAGAAATCATACAGCAGTTTAGTGCCCTTTTTTTTATCGGCGGTACATGCTACGCGAATTAGCCTGCGCCTGTCTAGCAGGCATGCGCGTGAGTATATCCTGATGTAGACTGACCTTCTAAAGTGTGATTGTCAAATTTACCTCCGGATATGGTTGTTTGGGACCGCCTATTACACCCTTTAAGGCGGGTAAACCAATACTTGCTTCCTTGCCTCTAGACTGCCATGACAACTGCTGGGATTTCTCCAGTAACTTCCTGTGTGTGTTCGCATGCGTGCATCTAGCTTGAAGTGTTCGTCGCATGCTTCTATAGGGGCTGTTAAGCAAGGATGCATATCGTCAGAGGTTCTGTGTGAGGTGCTCGGCGCATCTGCTTCTCGCAGCGTGTAAGTAATATTTTAGTCCATACTGCACGCTTAGTCCATGTATGGCAATTCGCGTAGGACCAGTTCTGAAAAGATCCTTTAGTCGTTTCCGCGATCCGCAACCAAATGCTCGTAGAGCAAAAGGATACTTGGTGGGAGGTGTGGTCACAATCTACCTTCGCCTTGCGGTTCCTCCACAGGTGGGGCGATTATGGCTTTTGATTTCACTGTGTGCGGTCCCAAACTACCATATCCGGAGCAGCATTTGGCAATCACACTTGATGCCCCAAGCACTGAAAATTCCTACGTCAGCGTGTAGGTCTGTGCCCTAACATTGGTTGGAGAATCGCTGCAGGCGTGTGTGGTACCCGACCTTTTTGAGGGGAGTCATTTCACGCCATGATGTCTGAGTGTCGCCATTACCCGAATGTATTTACAGAACGAGCTGATCTCATTGCAATGCCTTGGTGACAGCTGGGTTGGACCGAAGTTTTACGGGGCTTCTCGTTCTGTGTTACACAGGAGGCAGCACAGAAACGCGTCTTGGGTGTACAATAAAAGACGCTTCAAGCCGACGGGCTGAGAGTAGAAACGCAAGAACTTTTATGCGCAACTGCAGATTGCACAGGTGGGGCGATTATGGTTTTGATTTCATCGTTGTTTGTTGATGCCTCACGCACTGAATAATCCTACGTCAGCGTGTAGATCTGCGCCCAAACATTGGTTGGAGAATCGCTGCAGGCGTCAACTAGCTAGCACAGCGAAGAGGGCTATAAGTCCTGTGTTGCACTGCCAGGATTTGTCTCCCTGTGTTTACTCAGCAAGTATGCGTTTGACGTTGATACTAGCTAAATTACAGCAAGATTGGGGGTCTTTCATCTTGAAGCAGCTTAACGCAGCTTTCCTTGGCTTGATTGAGTACTGTTTCAGCTCTCTTGGATTCTCTTGTTTCCATCGTGTCCCAATTAACGGCACGAAAATGATCGTTCCCGGCAAATATAAGCTCCCTGAATTGTCTTCTTTTCTAACCTGAAATGGCATGTGTGGTTTGGTATGGTGTAGCACAACTATATTCGGGCACCGGCAAGCAGTTACAGCCCTAGCAACCATTTTTGTTTGTCTTTGGCCTAGCATGACACTTATCGTGAGGTTGTGGCTACAGCCCCAGCCTGTACGCTCATATTCATTGTCTGATTGATTACGGGTCACAGGGCTAGTTTACAGCTTGCCTCAATTAGCACAATGACAAGGCTGATGTGCGGATGAACAGTGAGGACAGGGAGTTGTACTATATTGCCCTCCTCCATCGATACATCTTCGAGCATTTTGCGCCCCTCAACGGAGGTATGCTAGACCAAACTCCCTAGCTTCGAAAGTTGGACTGGACTGCCGTGTAGTTCGCAGTGTGTATTTGTTGGCGATGGATTCACGGGTTCCTAAACTTTATTGTGCATTTATTTTGAACATGACTTTGCATCTAGCTATGCTAACGGATATGTTTGTGGCTTGTGATGAGTCGTTCGAAGACGCTTTTCGCATACATTTCACGCCCCGTGATTCCCTGGTTCCTCCTGTCATGCCTATGCCAGCGTGTAGGTCTGCACCCTAACATTGGTTGGAGAATCGCTGCAGGCATGTGTGGTACCCGACCTTTTTGAGGGGAGTCATTTCACACCATGATGTCTGAGTGTCGCCATTACCCGAATGTATTTACAGAACGAGCTGATCTCATTGCAATGCCTTGGTGACAGCTGGGTTGGACCGAAGTTTTACGGGGCTTCTCGTTCTGTGTTACACAGGAGGCAGCACAGAAACGCGTCTTGGGTGTACAATAAAAGACGCTTCAGGCCGACGGGCTGAGAGTAGAAACGCAAGAACTTTTATGCGCAACTGCAGATTGCACAGGTGGGGCGATTATGGTTTTGATTTCATCGTTGTTTGTTGATGCCTCACGCACTGAATAATCCTACGTCAGCGTGTAGATCTGCGCCCAAACATTGGTTGGAGAATCGCTGCAGGCGTCAACTAGCTAGCACAGCGAAGAGGGCTATAAGTCCTGTGTTGCACTGCCAGGATTTGTCTCCCTGTGTTTACTCAGCAAGTATGCGTTTGACGTTGATACTAGCTAAATTACAGCAAGATTGGGGGTCTTTCATCTTGAAGCAGCTTAACGCAGCTTTCCTTGGCTTGATTGAGTACTGTTTCAGCTCTCTTGGATTCTCTTGTTTCCATCGTGTCCCAATTAACGGCACGAAAATGATCGTTCCCGGCAAATATAAGCTCCCTGAATTGTCTTCTTTTCTAACCTGAAATGGCATGTGTGGTTTGGTATGGTGTAGCACAACTATATTCGGGCACCGGCAAGCAGTTACAGCCCTAGCAACCATTTTTGTTTGTCTTTGGCCTAGCATGACACTTATCGTGAGGTTGTGGCTACAGCCCCAGCCTGTACGCTCATATTCATTGTCTGATTGATTACGGGTCACAGGGCTAGTTTACAGCTTGCCTCAATTAGCACAATGACAAGGCTGATGTGCGGATGAACAGTGAGGACAGGGAGTTGTACTATATTGCCCTCCTCCATCGATACATCTTCGAGCATTTTGCGCCCCTCAACGGAGGTATGCTAGACCAAACTCCCTAGCTTCGAAAGTTGGACTGGACTGCCGTGTAGTTCGCAGTGTGTATTTGTTGGCGATGGATTCAAGGGTTCCATTGTTTATTAGGTGGAAATAATTGGTTGTTTCGACACGTTGCACTAACGCTTTTGAGTACTGCCCTGGTGACGTACATAAACAGTATGCGTCTAGCTCTGGATTCCTGTTGCTTGTTGGTAGGTATTCAACCGACTAGTGGCTACAGCATCAAAGCAAGCATGCGTTTCTGGAATCGAAAATTAAAGGGTAAGCTTCTACCGTACCCTTGTGGAGTATACACCTAACCCCTAACAATAGGAGAGTCGGCATACAGCTGTGAGAAAAACTGCGCGTGCAGGCTGCACTTTAGGAGGAATATCTGGGTGTATTAGGCGGTCACAGAATGCATGCAGTCTCATTCTGACCACAGCGGTCTCACACGCGTGATCCTGGCAGACTATGGAACAAACTGGATTGTTCCGAGGCAGTCTGCACTGCCCAGAAAGTACCATAGACCTCTACATTCATATATCTTTGGCATACCACGTTGCATGGAGGTAGATTCAGTGGCCTGCCTAGCACTAACCCTGTCAATGCCGAAACGTGCGGACTTAAGAGAACGCAGTTTGTACGTTATTTCCCTGTAGTCTTATAGAGGCTGACTACATTGTAACTTCTTTTCCTCCATCGGAATAAGAAGGGCATATATTTAGGTTAGTTTGGATGCCACACATGGAATCCAAGCAGACTGTGCGTGATAACTAACATATTGATACGTTTACCATAGATCCATGTTGAAGGTTGGAATTGTTCGCAGTCGCAAATTCTCAATGCTTTAGTCTGTATGTTTGGAAGCAGCTTTCGCACGGTTTCCGCTGGATACTTAAACAAATTCCGTGGGTACTCGATTAGAGCCAGACGTTCAATGGAGCTGCAGGTGGACAAGTCTTAATTTACGTAGTTTGCTCACTGCTTTCTCACCTGCAAATCATCCTCACAACGCTTGCGTCTTCAGGAACTGACCACAATTTGTACAATGTTTCTCTGTAATCTTTTAGAGGCTGACTAGACTGTAATTTCTGTTCCTTCACCTGAATAAGAGGATACCATATATAGGTGAGTTTGGATGCCACATATGGAATCCACGCAGACTGTGCGTGAGAACTAACATATTGAATATGTTTATTCCTTGCCATGGATTCTTGTTGAAGGTTGGAATTGTTCGCAGTCCCAAATTCTCAATGGCTTAGTATGTATGTTTGGAAACAGCGTGCGGGCGGTTTGCAATGGATATTTCCACAAAATGCGTGGATACTCGATTAGAGCCAGATGTTCAATGGAGCTGCCGGTCGACAAGTCTTAATTCACATAGTCCGCTCACTGCTTGCTGACCTGAAAATCATCCTCACAACGCGTGCTTTTACTGAAAATGAACTAAATATTCAGGCACAGGCTGTGAGTGCGAATTGATGGACATCGGCGCGAGAGGCTGGTACAGCTACTTTGGGGTGCGCTATGGAATGCGGCGGCATCCGTCTTGACGGACAGCGCGTAAGTGTTTTCCACAAGTCACGCTAGGATTAGACACTGTTGCAGTTCAGGCCTCTAACGAACAGGAAGGTCCAAGATGAGTGTTCCCTCTGGCGATATTAGCCGAGGGTGCATCCATGCCGCTTGCACTAGCTTAAATGCCCCACTCCTTGCATTTGTGCAGTGCTCAGAAAGCCATTCGCGGTTTCAATAAATGTTTCCTGTGTTTGGCCCATGTGTGGCATTCTCTATGCATTTGGGGGGGTTGCAAGCAGTCCCCTATGCATCGCATACTCCACGCGTTGCTCCAGAGAGTTTCCTCCTACGTATGCATGTGCTACAGAGTTTCTATTTTTTCATCCACATATTTTGAAGCTTTGCTACTCTGTCTGCACCCCTATGATGGATACCTATGTAGATACTTAGTTAGAATTAGCAGTGCAATATGGTGTGTATCCATGAGCTATTCTCTTCAAAAAGCAACGTAGTTAGTCGATATAGTAAGCTTTAAAGAAGGTGCATGCTGCTACAGGTGCACTGTTTTGCAGTTCGTATGTGATGACCGAAAGAGCTTCAATTCAGTACAGTGCTATATGGTGGCTTGGCAGTGACGTCTATTCACCCATACAAGACGTCCTTTCTATATATTTGCGCAGCGCACTGCCTGCGCAGAACGAATCTGGTTTTGCATTACAGGCTGTTGCCTCGATCGGCCGGAGTAGCAAAAGCTGTAGGCGAGTGAAACTACTTTTGATTTAGTTGCTAGTCGCACGTGTTCCCTCTGAATATACGGCTGTGCAAATATCACGCGTTGCATTGGATTCTCTTTCCTGACACCTTGGTGGGTCTTCTATTTTCCCATCCGCAATGCATATACGAGTGGGAAAAGTCGCATTTGCAAATCTTTCGTGTATGGTTGGACAGCTCTAATGTAGACGAGCATTCCAGAAATTGTAGACTGCTTCGCGTTGGGAGAGAAATCTGCACATCTTGAGCAACGCAAAATGAGCACATTTCAATGTATTTATGCGGTGCTGACACTTCACTCATCTCAACTCGTTTATGTTTATTATGTCTCAAGTGAGATCCCATCTACAATCATATGCATGTCCAACGAACATGAACTTCCTTTGGAATTTTGGTGCCGGCAGCATGTCCATACATATTTAACTTGGGGGGGCGTGCGCTGACACGTTGAGGATGAGGTGTCGCTGATGCGAGACAGGAATCACATTACGACTTCTGTCTGGTATGTGCGCAAATGTAGTTTTGATTTCCCTGACATTTGTACAGAATGTAGGCAGGATTCTACTTCCTTTTATCACGCCAACATTTCTGAACAGGACATTGTTTTGGTTTGAATTGGTACCGGCAGGCCCCTGTTAGCAAAAGAGACGAAAACGTCTTGCATTGGTTCGTACGGCAACTTGAACAAAGCATTGCCTGATTCTTCACTGGCATCTGAGTGTGTAGGTGGCGGGTTGGCGCTCGCTAAGCAAGTGTGTGGAAGAATTATTGCCCAGCGCACTGCATGCCAGCTGCCATTATGCACCTTGCTACGAAAAGAACGCTGCTATCCATAGCCAGCGAGCAAATAGCAATTGTGGATTTCGTGAACCACTGAGCATTATGGAGTACCTTTCTTTGACAAAAAGACGCGGCATCGAGAGGTAGAGATGAAGATGCCGTAGACCAAACCAGGGAGGGCACCTTGGCGGCATTCATGTATCTGAGCATGACTGCTAGCTGGACAGCACGGTGACAGTTTCTGTGATGTACTGGTCTCCATATCAGGCAGTCCGTCGAGAAGTACTATTTGCATGAGTGAGGTTTGACTGCTGGCAGTGAGAAGGACATTCATCTTGGAAAGTGCATTTCAAAGTTCCGACAGGATTCAGCTCAGGCTTTCACCATAACTCATCCAGATAAACAGTTTACGTGAAAAACCGAAAGTTGGGTTAAAACTGCGCAGTGCTTTAATTCTAACAGCACGATCACACTCGAACAAGCTGCGAGTTGGAAACCGTCAGAGAGTGGGTTCATCGAGGATTGGTGAACAGGCAAATTCGCTGATGGACTAGAGAGTGGCTACCGGTGCAGGTCTAGAGTATTTATGTAGGCAACCTTCTACTGAATGTTCCTTGCAATGTCGCCACTATTTTGTCCGTGCGGAAGAACGTTCGTTATGGTGCCTGATCGAGTGCCTCCTACATCTCCATCGCTGGCAAAAGCAGATCTCATGGATATGCTGCATTTGTCAAAACAAATATGGCATCACCTTTGAGGTTGTCCAGTGCGGTAAATTTGTTGTTCGGAACTGCTACTAGTGGTCGTCCATATACGTGGGTGTGGACGAAGGGTGCGGGGAAGCAGAGACTCTGTCATGTCAGCCCAGTTGTTTTCTCTTACGCATGCCAAGCATACTTATGGCGTAGACCAGCATCGGCTTCAGTTGCAGAAGGAGAACTGTCTTGTGATTAGGCATAGGCAACGCTACCTGCGACAGATTTTGAGAGGCTACGTGCGGCCTGCACGACGAAAGAGGAAACAGCTGGCCAGGGTCAGTGGGGCTTTTGGTGGGATCTGCACTGAGGCATTGGATCGAGTCAGGGATATGGAAGGGTTGCCTGTGCCGCATGCTAGCCGTTCAGTTGGAGCAGAAGTGTAAGGAGTTAGGACCGATTGAAGATTGATATTCCAGAAATAACGGTTGTGCACAGCCCTACCACATTTCTATATTTGCTGTAAAGCGATTGCCAGTGGCAATCGCTTTAAGTGACATTGATTCCGATTTCCGAGCCGATCACACCGTGTAAAGTTCGTATGTAAAAATAGAATCGGTTTCTCAGTATGAAGGTACCATTATTACGCCTGCGGCTATTGCGTTACCGTGATGTTCGTATTCTTTCTTTATGACGATTTTCCATGAGCTCAACTGCAGTAATGAAAACTCAGAGAAGCCAAACCATTGTACAGGCGCTAGGAGCTTCATCACTCCCCAGTCATAGAAATGCGCGGCATTATCCAATTTGAAACTGGAATTCGTTGTGGATTTGGATGTTGCGAGAGTGTTCCGACAACTTTGCTATAGTCATGTTAGTCACGTAGCACTTGGAACATGATATTTGCACGAGCCCTAACCTATCCAGTTTGTAAGCTGAAACGCTCCAGAGTATTTAGATTATATCCTGGTGTAGACTAGCTGTAGGTAGAGGCCGTCTCAGCCCAGTTTTGCATAGTTTCATTTCTTCTCACCATAGTTCCACGCCGTGGCTACGACGAGCCGAATCAATGCGACTGGCTTGTCACATCGGATGACTGCCGACAGCAAGTGAGCAGTATTGTAGTGAACACAACGCAAGAGTAACACACATTTTTGACCCTACTAGCACCCAGCGGCGTGTGCAAAGTCTCACGGGAACATGGAGTGACTGGCATGGCAGCCCACGACTCACCAGAAGATGCAGAAGGACACGGTAGCATATGCAGATGCACGAAAGCATACTTTTGCTTCTCCTTCGCATTCCATCCTACCTGCTCATGAAGAAAATTCCGAAACAGCCAGCACCCCCGAAAAGCACTTTGCAGTTATTGAGAAGGACACATTTTTCTGCCTGCACGATGTGTTCAGAAAGTGCGCCGGCCTTCACTGTTGAAGGAGAAGAATGAGCCCAGGAAATATGTGGACCGTAAGATTGTCAGGACGGGCTTTTGGGTGGACCGGTTTCCATTAGCGCGTAACAACATTGCCGATATTTGTGGTATGTTTTGACGCAAAGTTTGTCCATCCATAGCTAGTTCGTCTCAGAACCAAAGAAGAAACCGTAACGGTTCATCGTGATGACAGCAGTGTGTGACAAGAGTCGAACATGTGCCCCAAACATGCAGCAGTCTAAGAGGTTAAAACGTCCATGCGCCAGGTGATTGGCCCCACTCAAAGGCGAATTGTGAAAAGGCCACGGAGGCCCAGTGATGCACTTCTATCTGGTTTGTTGAACGGCCTTCAGAACCCTTTGTTCTTCAAGTGCTGCCACAAAAATAACCAGGAAGGATGGGGTCCTTGTGGGTTGATGAGTTAGCCTTGGTTAAAGCATGGAGGTTTCGGCATCTCCAACAGCATGCCGCGCCACTCCAGGATGTACGTCTGTTGCCTCGAATATCTCTCTAATGTGTCATAACATTACACAAAAGGAGGAATGGGTTAAAGCATAGTTCTGTGCGACGTGAACACTAACGGTGTGCCTGCTGCGGGTGAGCACCCATAGATTTTCTTCGCTTAGTAAATATTTTCTGCCGGAGGAGACAATCCGATATCTTTTGGGTATATATCGTATGCAGATGCCGTGATTAACACGAATGTGATGCATGGCCTGTAAGGATTAGTGGCTATTTGTGGACCAAGGAAGTGCTTCATTCACGTAGTAATTGACGCCCTCGATGCAGCAAGTATGCTAGTGCCTACAGTGCCATTGTGGGCAGTTGATGAAAATTACCTACAGTATGCGCGGTCGCTATTGCTGAGGCTCCCAGGTACATAAAAAAATAGAAGTTGCGACGGTGCTGCACACATTTGTGGGTGGCTGCCCGACTGCAACTGAACAGAAACGACCAGCAATATACTCAGCTCGCAGTGGCCTGACAACAGTTTGGCGAAGCCAACCTACGTTGCACACACATCCCTACGATATGTTACTTTTCGTTCCCTCTCTGAAAGCATGTTGATTATCCGTATAAAACTGGCCTGATGCAAGTTTGGCGGAAACACCGCTACCAAAGATAACCCAGGTGAGCTTGATTGGCTTGGGATCAGTGTTTGTAACCACTGGTTCCGATATTGCAAATACGAATCTTCCTTCCACCTGCGGCTTTATTCCCGTTCTAAATTGGTTGCTTTTCTCCAATATGTAGGAAGCCATTATACAGGCCAGTCCACCTACTGTTACATTTTGTTGAAGACTGTGTGACCTGGTCCACATATCAGGCAGTTGCAACACGCTAATACACAGTCTCAAAGTGCATCCTGTATTTAAGTGCGAGCTATCAATAGGGCTTCATCATCGTGGTGTTGCGCCATATGTCTGCTGGGGTTTGGTGCAATTCTCAGTCTCATTGCTAGCAGCATTTGCTGCACCACAGTATGCAGCCGTTGATCAACTGGCTCTTCGCGTTGCCTGCCTATTCAGGCGTTTGCGAGTGACATGTCTACGCTGATAACTCATATAGACTGGACGGCCCAAGTAGATATGCATTTGCCGTTATATAAACGGTCCCGCCGGGAAAGCGTTGTCGTGAATACCATCCTTCGCACAACTACAGCATTTCGTATGCAGATTCAGCAGGTTTGTTGAGCATACTAAGAGGCGTTTAAGCAGGCCGTTTTGCAGAGCCCATCCACGGTTGTCTTGATACAAATGCTGTTCTGCTTGGTCAGCTGACCTCCGGACCAGTTGAAGTAGTGCCTTGCTGTATTTGCGTACGACAGCCGCTAGCCGTGAAATGCAGACGTAGTCGAAGAAGAACCGCAAACGTTCCGGCTTGGCCAATGAATAAATGAGAAAGTTTTCATGGCCACTTCTACCACAAATCGTGCCCGACTTCTGAGAGACGCGTTTTCAGAGTTAACGTCGGTGCGCAGTTTGTCTCGTCAGCCAGGCCAGAATTCGCTTAAAGCCACATTTTGCTTCAGCTGCGGTCTGCACTCCGTATTTAAATATGATTCTGCATGACCTCAGTTAGCAACTCCAAACAGATTAGCAAACTAGAAGGGTGCTCTACTACGTGGAGTTTATGAATAAATTCCTCGCTGATTCTTCCCAGCTTCCTTACTCTTGAAGCCTCAGGCTTGGTGAAGCTCCTATTCTATGCCTCTGCGGTGCTGGCCTTGACGAAATTATTCCAAACAATGCTGTGGTGAGGACGTGGCGACGCCTTCGGAATCGTACTTGCTAGAAAGTCCCTAGTAACCACTAAATATCTCCGGTGCTTTGTGGGAAGTAGACATCGAAAATGCCCCTATGTCTACGTTTCCTTCCTCTGATGCCATTCCGTGACTTTTAAATTTCTGCCATATTTACGCATTAGGAGAGGGGACAGCGAGCATCGGTTTCAGAGAGGCCAGGTGTATATCCGCAGAGCAAGCAGTGGAAACATTGACGGGACAGCGAGCTCGTCAAAGAATATGGCCATTGCACACATATAATCTTCAAGACTCTCTGCATGTCCGTGCAGGATGATCTGACTGACTTTTCGTTAGCTGCGCAGAGCCAACGTAACCCGATCCAGACAGTTGCTTTAAGAATTCACAGGGAGCAGCCTCAAATCAATGCTTCGCTGTATGATTTTCTGTTACACCCCAGTGGAACAATGTATCTTCGAGCCACTAGTGCAGTGGTCTTTCCAAAGTGATTTAAACGAATAAACAGGGTTGTGGAGCTTTTAGAAAGTGCGGTGTCATTAGGGTGATCACTCTCGTCTTTCAAACGATTCTGCGATGCCTTGACAGCACAACAGCGCGCGCCACACGGATATCCCTGGCTTGCCTCCACGTGTGGAACTATTCTGCTTTCTGCCGTATTCGTTTGCAACTAGGGAAAACGCCTCACTACCATCGTAGGAATCTAGAATTGATGCGCCAGTGAGTGCCCTAGGAATGGTCAGCTGGGGCAACGAGATAAGCTGTCTGTAGTGCTGGTGTCTCCGACGGTGACGGCATACGCAAGTACCCGACGAAGTGCGCTCTCTTTTCGCCTAAGATCTTTTGTTCATTAAGCATAACTACTACACTTAAGGTCTTCACTTACCAACGTATTGAGGACACGCATTTGCAAAGTGTGAACCGCATCGCTGCAGGCCCAGCCACAAAGCTATGTCTTCGCATATGACCAACCTATCACTACTTTGGATACAGACGCATGCTGCGCTGTCGGCGTTGCACGGATGTTGGACATTTGGAGCTGTTGTTTTAAATTCTACAGCCCTCCTAGAAACAGCTACTCTAGTGTTATGACACTGGCATGCCACCTTCCCAACCGCTGCCCACTTTCACGCTGCTTCATCATACAGCATTTCCTGCTTCTTGCCTATAGAGCTGACCCATGCCCTCCGCATCTTGCATCCTCTTCTTCTTGGCAACGTCTCTCATCTCTGAATGTTGTTAGAAGCGTAGCAGAGAGTGCCTTCGGAACCAAAAGACCTCTCTCTGTATATATATATATATATATATATATATA